>PVJI01019162.1:0-31665 GCA_004026765.1 Micronycteris hirsuta
TTTCCCTATTGGTTCCCTGTAAATCTTCCTCCATTATCTTTATCATATTGTTCATTTGTTCAACTATTTCTTCCAGTTTTGTGAGCATCCTGATTACCAGTGTTTTAAACTGGGCATCTGTTAATTTGGCTATCTCTTCATCCGTTAGTTGTAATTTGTTCTGATCTTTCGTTTTGGCCATTTTCATTCTTTTTTATCTCGGCGCACCTGTTGGAGTCTTAGGTGTTTGTCGGTGCCTGGTAACCTGGGTCGCTTTTTTGTGACGTTTCCTCTGGGGGCGGGGCCTGGGAGGGAGCAATGGCGTCTGCCGTTCACCGCCACTCCCTGTCACCCTTCACTCCCTAGTTCCCCACTGCCTTTTCCGCCAGTCTCGGCCCTGCTGGTTCCCACTGGCCTCTCCAGTTACACCGCCGGCCTGCGGGGTTCACCCATTGCTCGGGGTCGTGTTTTGTTTAGGCGTTCCCGGGGTGAGTCCCTCCGGGCAAACTGCCTCTCACTCTGCTCCTCTGCTCGGTTCTGCCCCGCTTACCGGCCTGGATGTACGTCCTCCCCAACTTCCTGGGTGTCGGACTTTCCTTCAGTTCGATTCTGTCCATTCTGGTTGTTTATTTTTCGCTATTGAGTTCGTTGTTTAAACTCTCTGGTTGTGAGCGGCAGTGCAGTGTGTCCACCTATGCCGCCATCTTGGCGGAAGTCTAAATGAAATGATTTATTTATATCAAATCACTAGAATAATCTTAATAGTGTAAATATTAGGTTAACAAGCTTTAACCTGGACAAGTTTCCAACAAGATTTCTTGTTGTGGGGTTTGATATGTTTTGGTGACATAGCTGACTCTGATCGGGCACTGATTTGCGGGGAAAGCTGAGGCCAGCCCCTTCCTCTTGGACCTGTTACAATGGCCACATGACTTGAGGGACTGACATCTGTGTCTATCATTTGCAACATCATGCATTGTGAATGATGTGTCTTTAGGTTATATCAGTTCCTGTAGAGCTGGTAATAGACTGGAGAGCTTTTATAACTTAAAATATTCCTTGGTTCATACAGCCAGTCAACAAATGTTTTTGAGCCCCTATCATATGCAAGGTAGGGCTGACCTTTCTTGACTTCAAGAAGCTTTCTGTGATTCAGTAAAATACATGTACCTTCACACAGTTGTTGCGTTTACGGTAGCAATGATAACTTGAAAAGGGTTACTGAATATTACAAGTGGTATGTTTGTGAGGGGGCACAGACTGGAGGTCTTCTAATTACTCTCGGGTTTTCAGGGGAAAAACCACACAGAAGTGGAATTTTACCTCAGCGAGATCAATGGTGTCTTCAGCCTTTAATTAAGCTGTACTCACCTTTATACAAAATTTCACATCATCAGGAAGCTTAGGCCATTGATGATGTAGTATATGGAAGTATAACAAGCCAGTCATGGTGTCATGGGGAACCGTTATTTTCTCCCAGATATAATTTATTATTTCTTATCTGTACATTTCTATAAGTCACATTTTTCAAGATGTGAAAAATTCCAGCTAATTGACTCAAATATTTAAAACACGATTACAGTCTATATTCTGTTTGTTCTTTATAACTCACCTTTCTATATATGTTGATGGGAGGCCTGAAGACAAATCATTTTGAAGCATATATGTGTTTTCCTCCAAAGTAAGCAAGAAGAGCATTGCTCGTAAAGTTCAGATTTTATGTAGTTTGGGGACACGGGGAGCAAACCAAGTAGATAACTGGAGGCTTTCTTTACACTAGTTAAAGCAGTTCCTGAGTCCACAGCGTGGCGGCTGTGAGCCTGCACGCACCGCTCCACAGGGAGCCCTTAGTACATGTGTGGGGTGTGGGGTGGGGAAAGCCAGGCCAGGGTCACAGTGTGTCTTCTGTGGGCCCTTCCTCCCAAATATTAAACATTATATTTTGTGATTGTGCATATAAAGACAAATATAATCCAGATCAAATTCATTACTATGTATTCATTAATATTATATTTGTTTTCTTTGATCTTAAAATATATGAAAATTGAAACATTTTTGTGTGCCCCTAAAAGTTCTGTGGATGCCAGGCACTGCATCTGCTGTGCCTCCACATGAGGCAGGTCTGTGGTTGGAGTTTGTATACCCGTTTCTCAGGCATTTTTTGAGCACACGCTATTTAGCAGGTACTGGGTTGGTGCTGCAGTAGAGAGCTGGTGATAAAAAAGATGAATAAGACATGGAACCTAGCCTTACAGGTACCATATCAATGTCTATAAAAGTCTATGTATGTGTATTAATAGATGTGTTTAAAGAGTATTATTTCTCATTGCGTTTATCCGTTATGGAACAACAACAAATCCAAAAGCTGTTTCTCAAGTAGTTCTGCAGTTACATTTGTGAAAGATTTAGTTTTTGTTTGAACTTGCTTTTTGTCTACTAGTTTGTGTGTAAAATTGGATCTAGTTTTTTCAAAATCATGCAACCAATTCGAGGAAGTGCCAATTATTACTGACCCATCAGTGACATACTTAAGACAGTCCTGGCTTCACAAAAATCTCTCTCTAACTTTGGAGTTAGTATTGGCTAATGGGGTCTCTTTTCTACATTTTAGTAACTACTGGTGTCCAGAGGGAAAAGGACATGGGAATTTTTGTGTGTGTGTGTGTGTGTGTGTGTGAGTATGAGAGAGGAGGATCCCAGCACCATCTGATATGAGACCAAGGGCGGTGGGGGGAAATCAGAGTGGGAGAGACAATGATCTTACCCCTTGTGGCTGAAACAGTTTACTTTTGCAATGAAAAGCAATGCAAACACATTTCCAGGCTACTAGGCCACTAATTGAAAGGGAGTTGAGCTGAAGCTTAGGCTTCACTGGCTTCCTGGTGAGTCAGCTTCTAGTAGAAGTTTGAGGTTAGAGAGGTAACAGGGTGGACGTGTGAAGATCAAGCAGGGCCCAGAAGCCTTTGTAAAAACTCGCTTCCATGTTGAGGTGAAGCATCGTTGGATGTTTTGAGCAAAGAGATGATTCTCGTGGTAGACAGAGTAATGCTTCCTCCCTCCAAATCTCCGTGTCCTAACCCTTGGAACCTGTGAATATTTTACCTCACCTGGGAAAAGGAACTTTGCCGATAGAATTAAGTTAAGCGTCTTGAGATGGGAAGATTTACCTGTATTATCCAGATGGACCCAATGTAATCACAAGGGTCCTTATAAGAGGAAGGCAGGAGAGTCGGAGATGGCGGTGTGACAATGGAAGCAGAGGTCACAGTGATGTGACCATGAGCCAAGGAATGCAGGCAGCCTCTGGAAGCTGGAAAAGGAGGGGAACAGAGTCTCCCTTTGAATCTCCAGAAGGAACATAGTCCTGCTGAATCACCTTGATTTTAGCCCCATAAAACCCATTTTTGGACTTCTGACTTCCAGAATAAGAAGATAATACATTTACATTGTTTAAAGCAAGTAAGTGTGTGGTGATTTGCTAGAGCAGGAGTAGGAAATGAATACATGTAAAAAAAAATCACTTTGTTGCTCTACTGCAAACAGATCAGAGAGATAACGGCAGAAGCTACTGCAGCAGCCGCAGGGAGCGGTGACGTGGCTCAGACAAGAGTGAGGGCACAGGAGGGAGTGAAAAGAGGGCAGATTTCCTTTCTTCTCCAAATTCTGTCTCCTTTATATTTCTTGTAAAACATGGATTGTTTGAGTGCTTCATGAATACATAAATAAAGCAAGGCTCCTATTTTTTCTTTTGGTGTTTTCACACTTGGTCCTGCTGGGAGGAACAGCTGAGGAGGAACTGGTGATGTCTTCTTGCAAAGTCCATGTATTACCCCGTCACAGGTGGCAGACCACTTGTGCTGACTTCCTTCTCTTTTCAGTAAATGACTGCAGCTCAGCTTGGATAAGGTGCTTGGTAGAACAACCTACCACATCCCACAGTGTGTCAGAGCCACCTGGGACAATGGGGGATGCCTTTTAACCACCCATTTGAACTTGACTTTCCTTTCCTCTGGTTTCCATGGCTCCCTAGGCCTCTCCTCTGCATCCCTGCTGGGCTGGTATTTATGGGCATGCCTACCCTTTGAAGGAGATCCCTGTCTTGTTCGTTTTTCCTTTTTTGCCTAGAATAGACCCTTGCTCAAAGGAGCTCAAGAAATATTTCTGGAATAAATAAATCACTTTGTCTTGGTTCCAGAAGATTTTATTTGCCACATGGATTCAGGGGTCTGAGACACAGAAGCCAATATGTACTAAAGAAACTTAACTTATAGCTCCATGCATTTCAAAATGACAACCACAAGCTTTGAAAAAACACAGTTTCCTGTGCAACCCCAGAGGTATCAAGCAGATGAGAGACTGCCTCAGGCTTCTTTCTCATGTGTCTTTCTTTTCCACCTGGCTTTTTTCCTCTCACTTTGTGACAGGTGGCTTGCTTTCCCTTGGATGGCTGGAATGTGTCTCATCGTGGAAAATTAAATGTCCTCTAGCTTCTTCTAGGCTCTTGTGATCCTTAGGGTAGATCCTGTTTTTTTGTTTTTTGTTTTTTGTTTTTTTTTTTCTCTTTCTTTTTGAATGGGGATTCTGTAAAAAGGTAAAGCTATTTTCTATTTTTACAGAAAGCATGCTGATCCAGTCCTAGTCCATAAAAATGCAATTGTTCCTATAGATAGTTGAATTGTAAAAGAATGTAGACAAACAACAGTCTAAAACAGTAAATTTTGAAGAGGGATTTGGAAACACAGTCTCAGCAAGGAGAGGGCAGATAGGTTTTGTACGAAGGCCTCCGCGGTGAAATAGAGAAGCCTAGAAGCAATGAAGGTAGGAGATCTCAGGGTCACGAGGTTAACTGGGAGGGGGCGTGTGATTTGAAGGACATTCTGCAGTATTGCATCCTATGAGGGAAGCCTCTTCTCTCTCTCCTTGACCTCTGGACACAGGCACACACCAGTTTGTATTTCCCAGTCATCTCTGCACAGAATGACTGACCATCTCTTTATGCACAGGATTTCTTTCAAGCTTCTTTTACAAGGGAGGTAGTTTGAAGTTTGAATTCTGATTCTACTGCATAATCTTGCTGAGTCTTTTTTTCATTTGTAAAGTGGGGATCATAACAGCATATACCAGATAGGATTGTTTTGAGGATGGATGAAATAATGCATGTAAAACATTTCATGTAGTATCTAGCTTTTAACAAATGCTCAATAAACATTAGTTCTTCTTCTTCTTATGTAGTAAGTCTTAAATCTCCCACTGTGAATCTATGCATAGAAAGTTACATGTCAAGGGCTTATATAAACATTTTATTGATTTTACTTGTAACTTATGTAATACAATTTATGTGTTCTGGAAGAAATATAAATCAATAAAAAGTTTATATATCTTTCAGAAACTATAGTAAGCCATGGGAAGAATAAAGCTCCCAATAAATCAAAATTTCCAAATATCTGGCCCTGATGAGCAAACTGGCTCACTCAAGAGGAAAACAAACTCAAGGCCCTTATTATTTGTATAAATCCCCTAACTCTGTTTCCAAGCTTTTTTTTTTTTTTTTTGGTGAGGACAAGAATAAAAAAAAATGTGGAAAGATTTTTGTTTTGCCTTGGTTCTCTTTAGTTTGCTGCTTAAATGTCAGTAAGTCCCACCAGCTGCAGGTCAGCGCTGGGTTTCAATAGGAAACCCCAATTTGGGACACATATTTTTCACTTGTATTCGAGTGTGCACTTGGAGTTAAGTCAGAAAATCTTGGAGACTGGGGAAGTCTTTTTCTTCAAAGCTCTGCCCTCATTGTTCTTTCCTCATGTCTTTAATGAATTGGTTTGGCTTTCAACCACACAGACCAGATTGTGAAGAATGAAAGAAAATTAAGAGAGAAATAAACTTAAGTTATTGATTTAGCTTGAGGGAATTTTTCTGAGACCTGACCCAACCCAAAAAACCACCATCACCAAATGACAATTCATGTGCGGAGACATTCTTCAGCATTTGGCTTGGGACCAGCCTTGCTGAGGAAATATCAGTTCATGCCATCAGGGTCTTATACAGAGACCCCAATTCTCCATGGTGTTTCATCATTTCATGTTTTGGGGGATCTAAAACCAATGGCCTGAAGGCTGTCTCCTGAGCCACAATCGGTGAAGGGCGAAATGCTCTGGTGTTCATTGAAGAACGATGGCTGTGCTCGCTAACTAGGGACTCACCATGGCCGTAATCACTCACAGGTCCCAGATCTTCCTCTTGCCTTTGGTCTTCTTAACAGAGCTGCCGCACCCACTAACCAGTCTTAAATACCAAGGTATTGTGAGTTGTTCACAGACAAACTAATCAAGAAAAGATGTAAATGACTTGTCTTCTCTTGTGTACTGGAAGTGGAAGCTGGGTAATATTTATTATGTTATGAGGGAGAAGAGCGCAGATGAAGAGTTGGGTGTTGCCTTCAAGGACTTGGAGTAGAATCGATAGGTGTTTGCCAATTTCTACTAAAAATATTCAGAAAATTATTTCAACCCTCTGGGGAAATAACAATATAAGAAACTTTAAGACTGACTATCCAAGCTTGGGTGACTCTCTGTTTTCACTTCTTATTTGCTATTTTTCTTAAAAAAAAGTTTTTCTGGTATTTTTCTATTTGCAAAGTGCTTTCTCCACATTTTCTCACTTAAGGATGGTGACCCAAAGTGGCATTACTTTACTGAGGAACCATAGCTAAGGAGAGGTCATGAGTTTAAAACGCTTACATGGATAATTTAGTAGGAGAAGATCTTAGGCTTCTTGCTTCAAGATCCAGCCTTGATTGTGTTTGCGTGAATTGGCATTGAAGCCTCTTAAAATGGTGGGTGATTTGGACTTGGAGACGGGGCGGGGGGGATGCAGGGGCCTCAGCCACCTTCCCAACACAGTGTTCAGAATTATAGTGAGAATGGCTCTGTGGTGCCCAAAGCACGGCCATGTGAGATTGTGGAGATGTCTGCCTCCAAGACTGGCAAGCATGGCCAGGCCAAGGTCTACCCGGTGGGTGCTGACACCTTTCCTGGGAAGAAATATGAAGATATCTGCCCATCAACTCATGATACAGATGTTCTCAACCTCAAAAGGAATGATTTCCAGTCGATAGGCATCCAGGATGGGTGTCTATCCTGGCTCCAGGACAGTGGGGAAATGTGGGAGGGCCTTCCTCTGCCTGAGGGAGATCTCGGCAAAAAGGTTGCAGGGAGGAGATCCTAGTTACGGGGCCTCTGCCTCCACAGAGGAGGCAGCTGTTGCAATCAAGGCCGTGCCGAAATAACTGGCTCCCCGGGTGGCGGTGGTGGCAGCAGTGGCAGCAGTGATCCCTGAGCCTGCAGAGCCCCCTTCCCCAGCCTGACTTAGCTCTGGCCCTGCCTTTAGCTGGACTCCTACACAATTTATTATTGGAAGTTTTATTTTGGCTTGCCTCACCCCATTAATCTGTCAGGGAGCCCCTGCCCTTTACCCTGCTCCCCTGATCAGGAGTGAGTGAGTCATGGCCTTGGCCCCGAAGCTGCCCTCTGATCTTTTCCCCTCAGAGCTATGGATTGTGATTTAGATTGTTTTCCATTCTGGAATCAGAAAGCGGTAGATTCTGGCAAATGGTCTTTGTGCCCTTCCCGCCTGCATCCCTGGTCTGGTCCCTTGTTCCCTAAGCACCATTCCCACAGACTGGGGGCCAGCCCCCTCCTTGTGGCTGTGTCTCTCCCCAAATTTCTTTAGCGGGGGATGGGAGAGGAGGGAAGGGGAGGGGACCTGCCCCCAAGGGCCTCCCTTTTTTCTGGGGGCTCTCTCCCCAACACATTTGTTAAAATCAAACCTGAATAAAACTACAAGTTTAATATGGAAAAAAAAAAAAAAGATCCAGGCCTCTTTTTCTTATACGAGGACTGTTTCATCACTCATTTTTAAAGGTCCAAAAAGTCTTGCTAACAGGGAACAACATCTTGATTGCAAATTAAAAATTTCCAGCAGAGTAATGTTACTTCCTTCCCACCTTTTAAATTTGTGTCTTAGTGATCCCATAACACTTTTGGATTTTCTAAATGCATGTACTTCCAAATAACAAGACAAGCACATGTCCAAACATAAGTGATATGGTTTTATTGTGGCTCAAACAAACCGTTAGCTCTATTAGATAATTATTTTGGGGAAGGAGGGCATAGGCTCCATGTCATCAATCCTAAAATGGAGGTTAAGATTGATGACTCTTTTTGGTGAATGTTCCCTAGCATTTAACTGATTTACAAATGACCACTTCATAAAATAAATGAGGTGTCCTCATTGAGTTATCTTGGATCGTGCAGCAGGAAGCACATGGCTCAAAGATAAGCATCCTATGAGTGCTTCATTGATATTTTATTTTATTTGACTGGGGCAGACATCAAATTTATTGGTCTTTATGAGTTTTGGGGAGTGAGGGTTATTTCCATCACCCTGCATGGAGTAGGACCTTGAAGGCTTAATAACCCATTTTCCTATATTCTGGAGCAGATTCAAAACAAGCGTCTAAGATAATCTCTGTTAATGACTGTTCTTTCGGCTCATTGGAATGGTGAAGGATGGCTTCCTACCCAGGCACATACGCATCGCTGTTAGGCTCCTCAGCTGTCGTGAAAGAATGCTAACGCTATTACCAGCTTGATCTTTTGTCTTGTGGGTCTGTGCTCACCGAGCTACCCAGCACAGCAGTTCTCTAGGTATTTTCCAGGAAGTTCCGTCTTAAGCTCACAGTCACTTAGTGTTCAGCACAAGTGCAGTTGAGAGAAATAATAATCAGGATGATTGCCTGAAGGACACATACTTCATTTATTTATCTAAATATTCTAAAATCTATTCCTGAATGTAATCAGCTCAGCAGAGACTGAGTCCAGAAACTCTCATTGGGCCCTATAAATTGTATTTGGGATGATATTCCTAGGGTTGTTACAAAACAGAGCTCTAAAAAACTCATTTTATGTTCTTAATATCAAACAACACTTCTTTATGAGGATTTGTTAGAGAATTATTGCATGAGTCAAGAACGAATACATGATTGTACTTTTTCTGAGAAATTGGTTTATTTTTACTTTATAGACTATGAAATAAAGGGCAACAGGCTTTCCCTTTTTCTGTAGAATTTGTGGTGCACCTAAAACGTGTGTGGGTCACTGTATCAGGCATTTTTATTCTCATTGTTGACTTTAGTTGATCATCATCCTCGTTTCTATATTTTATTTCACTCTGCTTTACTTTTAAATCAGAGGGGAGGGAGGAGGGAGATAAGAAGGGAAAGAAGGGAAAGGGTCTTCAAGGAACGTGTATAAAGGACCCATAGACAGAGCCAGAGCGGGGAAGGATGGAGTGGGTGGGGTGGGGGAAAGTGGTGGCGGGAAAATGGAGATGACTATATTCGAACAACAATAAAAATTGATAAAAAAATATGTAAAGAAATGTAAAAGAAATAAAATTTAAAATAAAATTTTCTCCTGTTATACATTCTTGAGTAGTTATTTTGTAGATGGTCTGATGTGTAAACACTCTTGCATGACTAAAAAGATTTTTATTGCCCCTTCACGCTTGTTTACTTGGCTGAGTATAGAATTCCAAATTCAAAAATATTTTTCCTTAAAACTAGAAGGCATCACTCCAATGTCTTCTGTTATCCTTGTTGCAGATGAGAAATTTCATGGTCTGATTCTTGGGTCTCTGGGACTAACCAATTTTTTTTTTCTGGAAGTTTTTAATGTTTTGCCTTTGTTTTTGGAGCTCAAAATTTTATGAAGATCTGTCGGTCCACTTTAATTCATTTTGATGGCACTTGCACTTTGAAGAGTTATGTTTTCTTCTGGTGCGGGAAAATTTTCTTCTGTTTATTTGAATATTTCTTCCCATTCATTGTTTATGTTCCCTTCTCCTAAGTTTTCTTTTCACGTTTTCCTCCTCTTTGTCATTTTGGTGTGTATATTAGAAGAGTTCTTCAAGATTACTTTACAGCTTGTCTATTAAATATTGTAACTTCCAAAATCTCTTTCTTCTTCTCTATTTCCTTTGTTCCTATCAGCTCGTTCTTGTTTCATGACATGCCATGTCTTCCTGAATATCTTGAAGGTACTAGTTAGAATTAAGAAGCAAACAACCCACTTTCCTCACTTGTTTTCATCATTATCTCTTCCCCTCGGATTCTTCTCCTTTGTGCTATTGATTTGTCTCAGATTTCCGGTGATTTATGGTTGCTAGCTTGTGTTTACAAATGAAGGACTAGATCAATTAGTGCAGTTGCAAAGATCTTTATCCCTACCAGTCCTCTCCTTTAAATAGGAGGGCCAGCGATATAGCCAGTTCACAGAGAGGTTTTTCTTCGTCTCTTCTGGCTGCTACAATAAAGTACCATAGACTTGCTGGCTTACAAACAACATAAATTTATTTCTCACAGTTCTGGAAAGTCCATGATGAAGGCGTCAGCAGATTTGGTGGCTGGTGAGGGCCTGCTCCCTGTTCATAGACAGCTCTCTACCTGCCGTGTTCTCACATGATGGAACAGACACGGGAGCCTCTTTGATAGATAGGAGCACTAATACCATTCATGAGGGCTTCAATCTCATGACCTAAATACCTTCGGAAGTCCCCCAATTTATGGGGATTAAGTTTTAATATATGAGTTTGAGGAGGATACATACATTTAATCTATAGTGCTGTGGGTTAGTCAGGTAGTTTGGCAAATCCCATAGCTGTCTCAGGAGGGCAGGCTTTACGAGGGCCTGAGTCTGCTACAGCTGATGTAGAGGTTCAGAACCGCTTCTCTCTGAGGCCTGCACACCAACCTTGGTTTCTTCCTCAGGCATGCTGTGTCCTTTTTTTAGTGGAAGGGGAGGAAGTGTGTGGCCCCACTGGCTCAATTCTTATTTAATTATTCTGGTGATGCTCCAAAACTAAGGTGATCAGTTAATTTATCTTTCAAACTAAGACACTTCTTCTTTTTTTTTCCTTCCAATTTTGAAGCAGTTCCTGTTTATTAACTGATCAGATTACAAAGATGACCATGGTAGACACCTTAGTTCATCCTTCTAATAAGCCTGTTGATCTGGTCCTCCCTGTTACCAGCATTTCCACCTTCTACAAAATGGGCGGCTTTTTCCTTCGTTCCACCTCATGGAGAAGATAATTTGAAGGGCCACAGGAAGTTGTTTGCTTCTTTGAAGCATTTTCCAACAGTATAGATCTCATGAATCAGATCCTCCACTTCTGAGTATGAAAGGAAACCCTATTAATTATTTTGATAAGACAATAAGCATAAACTGGATTGTTACTCTCTCTATAGCAAACCCTCAATCTTTGTGTTTGTTGACTGAATTTGGAATTTTTCTGGGATCCATTGAGAAGACTACTCTTCTAATGTTTTTTCAGTGAGAACTGTTCCTATATATTTTTTTCACCTTGATCTCATCTGATTTCTATTTTATTTTCTAGACTTCCTTTAAAATTTATGAAGCTCCACTAAACCCCACTCTGATTTTCTAGCACTACTTTGTTTCTATTCTTTTTTTTTTTAAAACAGATATTCTGTAATTTCAGTGGGACCTCATTACCCAAAACACTATTTTAGGCTTTGATATTTTTGCTCTTTGTTGGGGAATCAGGAAAAAGGGGGATGATGCTTTTATAGCCAGAGTTTGAATTGTTTCCTCCAGGGGATGGTTGGTTGAAAGGGTGCTTCCTGGGGTGGATTCTAGATTTCAGAGTCATACACATTTGGGGCAAGCCCACTCAGGTGTCAGGAGTTCTGGACATCAGTCTGATATTGTTCTTATCAGCAGTTAGGTGAGCTAGACTGGAAAACAGGAACACTCATAGGAAACTGGCTTCTTCAGATGGGTAAGAAGGAAGCCATGTAAGTGGATGTCAAACAGACCAATACTCTTCAAACGGTAGAAACGCAACCAGAATCAAAGACAGGATGTCATGTGTCAGGAGCAGCCCTCAGAAGTGCACTTCATACTTGGAAGTTGAGCCACAGGGGCTGTAGAGGCATTTAGATTCCTCTTGGACTTCGGGAAAATGTGGACAGTTCTTACAATTCATGGTGCCTGGCATATAAGGGATGTGTATGAAGATATGTTCCTTTCTTCTTTCCTTCCCTCTTCATCTCCCTCATCTTTCTCATCTCCCTTCTACTTCCAGATCTTTTTCTCTTTGCTTTCCTTTTGATCTTCCTTCTCCCATCCCTAATATATGCTTCCAAGTTACTCTTCACCCTCTAGTCTCCTTTATCTCTGTGGTTGTATGTATCTTCTCTAAATTCAGACTCTCACCCCTATCCCTATACTTTGTGTCACCTGTCACTTATCCAAGTTGAGAACTGTGGGATTAAGGGACTCCCAGGTGAGATGGTCAAGTAACTTACCTTGAGAATCCAGCATTGACATCTGGTGGTTACTCGACTGACCCGCTTCCCATAGCTTTTATTATTCCATCATTTCCCTTTGGTCAACTTTGGATGCAGTAAACATGTAGCAAGAACTTGGTATCCTTACCACAAAAATATGCTCAGCTGGTGTTTCTGAGGCACTATCTTTTCTTGCCTCTACAAATTTTAATTTCTGCACTATTGTAACCTTTGGGTTGTTGTCCTTTTATTTTGTTATTTGTACTGGTGTTTGCATCTGCTTTCAGGTGATGTAGAGGTGTCCCTCAGTAGTAGTTGCAAAAATCAGGGCACCAGAGAAAAACATAGAAGGTGATTTCTGGAAGATACCAGTGATCTGGAATGAGGCAGAGGGAGAGTGCAAAGACTGTGCTCACTACCCTTCATTCCCTGAGAGCCCCTCCGTAGGTCCCTGTAAGTGTGCTGAAGCAGAAGGCTGTCCCTCAGGCCAAAGCTGGAGACAGGCAGATAGGCCTCTTTCTCACAAAGCCTGGGGGTGTGTTTCAGTCTGCTCACTGTTCAGGGTCCTGAAGATGGTAGTCTGCCAAGGAGTGAATTTCTGATTGTTATAGTCCCCTGGGACTCAGGAACATGAGTCCCCCTCTCCTCCAGAGCCAGGTGATCTTGGGGCATTGGGCATCCTCTGGGTGGCAGTGGCAAAAAACCAAGGTGACAAGAAATAAAAGCTGGGGCACCAGACATGTGTAGAAGCTCCCCTCTAGGAGATACTAGTGTTCTGGAGTGTGGCAGAGGTCAGAATGTGAAGATAGTGCCCACTGGCTGGAGTGAAGCAGAGGGAAGTACAAAGAAAAAAAAGGAAAGAGCTACTTCCAGCTGAGGCGGGTCTCTGGGTCTCTGAGGATGTGGAATTCCCTCAATGTCCAGGGTTGTTCACCAGCATCACCTTTGGCTCCACGACCATAAGATCGGTGACTTCACTGGCCACTTAAGTATGGTTTTGTTTGGCTATGTTATATTTAATGACTCTGTAGCAAAAAAAAAAAAAAAAAAATTCCTTCCCAAAGTGGCATTTCATTTCCAGAAGCTCTTTGGCCTTTAGGAACTACTTAAAGCTGAGAGTAAGGGTCTTTGTGGAGCTGAAGGGATGTAGAAATTGGAGACACGTAATGTTTTGCTTTATGGCTGGCATCAGAAAGACAATGAGAAACATTTCAGCTTTCCATTTTGGGACTTTCCAATACGTGTTCCAACATTTAGGCTGGAAAAAGCCAATGCCCTTCAAATTTCAAAGGAAAGAATTCTTGCAACCTTGACGACAATCAAAGTAACCTAAGTGCTGTTATTTTAACGAGTTATACGATTCTTTGGGTTGAAAATTTAATTTCATACCTAATTTCTCTTTCTCTTTAGAAGTGGAACGGATAGTGAAAGCCAATGACCGTGAATACAATGAAAAGTTCCAGTATGCAGTGAGTAAATTACACAGAGCGCACACATGCTGGGGAACGCCTTACCCTTAAGGGCAGTAGGATTCATGTCTTCTAGAACTTTATGACTTCACTAAAAACTTTCTTTGTTAGCCCATTCTAATAGCAAGGCACCGTATGTTTCCATAAGTACAGAATTTAGTAATATATACCCACTTCTATTCTGCACTAAGTGTGGTTGGTATTCTTATTGGTATGGGAAGACGCATTCAGGCTTAGTCCACTCTGCTGCCCGTTTGGGCACTTCAGTACACAGGGATAATAGGAAAGTGGGTCTCCATGGCAGCACTTATTGACAGAAGTCATAGTGGTGGCTGATGGGTGATGAATGGCATTTTGGGATTTTCTCTAAGCAACTTGGGCTGAATGTGGAAAAGCACATGTAGGAGAAAGTCCCCAGGTCCTGAATGATCTTATTTACGGAATAGTGGTGACAATGACTAATTAAAATGTGTACTTTACTTACCTACTTTTTAGTTTTTAAAAATGAGGGTTTTCTCCATTTCCACAAATATTTGCTGAGTGTCTACTAAGTGACTGGTACTGTTCCAGAAACTTGGTATACATTGGTGAACACATTGTGAATTATATCATGGGCCCTCATCAGAGTGTCCCCATCTTTCTATGACTCAAACTGAGTTGCTACATAGAGTCTTTATAAGCTCCAAGAAGATAATTGGTAGAACTGATTCTGTAGGTGAGGTGTGGCCTTTCAGACCTGCCGTACAACTGAGTACCAGCACATTAATGAAAGAAAGTCTCCATTCAAAGGGGAGTTGGATGACTATTAAGGCATAGAAATGTGAGTTCAACAGGCAAACTCTGACAGTGTCCGTGCAGGCACTAGCCAGGGTAGAGAGAATTTTGGCCGATAGATTATTTTTAGTATTTTGTTCCCATTGGTAGGTCTTTCCTGTAAGTGGGGATGGGTGCATTGGGTTAGTGTAGCTTAATACTAGTAAATTTCAACAGAGATGGCTAACAACTTCTCTCTTCTCATGCTATGCTAATCACATAAACTGTGATTATAATTTAATGTTTAATGTGAGTTTCCTTACAGGGGGTCAGGACACTGTTTCTGTGACAGATTTCTCACTGTAAAGTAATATAACGGCACTCTGATTTTATTCATTAATCTTGCAAGCTTGGTTAAAGTAAGTCTGCCTTTAAGAGAAGGAATCGCTCTCAGGAGGCAGATAAACATGCTTCTTAGCCCGAGAGAGGGAGGGACTATAATTTTTCATGGTGATTAATGGTACTCAGTGCAACTTCCTGACATCTAGTCATTTAACCCTTCTGGCTATTACCAGAATTGGCCCCATGCCTTCCTAGCCATTCTACAGCCAGTCCTTTCACATAGAGAATGGCCTTTGAAAGTCTTAACCGTTAAACCCTAAATCAGAGGGGCAGACATGTATATATTTTAAGACCTTGGGGAAAAACAGTAATAAGTGATCTACTATGGGATAATTATGCATTTAAGTGCTTAGCTACATATACTGTTTTCCAACATATAATAAATGTTTTCATTCTGTGAGTAGCATCTCTATAAGGGAAGTCATATTTTATTTGCATTTTGTAAGATGCTACAGTCTTTTATACTTATAGTTATTTTTACTTAATTTACGAATATTTCAAACTTACAGAAAAGTATAGGAGATGACACCCATGTGCCCACCACCCAGATTGAATAGATGTTAATGATTTGCTGTGATTGGTTCACATCTTTCTTTCTTTTAAAAGTAACAACATACCAATGATATAGAGGTGGTTTTCTCTTGAGTTTGCATGATCCTGACAAAAGCACGCAGATGTGTGGCTGCGGCTGTGTTTTCTGTTGGGTGTCCTACCAATGACAAGACAGTAGGACAGTATTCTGCAGCTACAGCTGCAGCAGATCAAACAAGGCAGCTCAGCCTCTGAGTTAAGACATACCAAAGAAAGAAAAAAAGCCATTATGGGCTGACAAAACCAAGAATGTCAACACGAGTTGAGAAAGGGGAGCTGCGGAGCAGAGAGGGGCAGGTCTAATGGCCACTGCAGTGGCTCACATGGGATGAGCCAAGTCCTGCTGGGCCCCCACTGGAATCAGTTGGTGGTTTCTTGTTTTGGGAACTCCCAACAGGACAGCTGGTCATACCGTGAGCTGTGAGGCCTCTCTCAGCCTCAGTCTATTTAGCTACAAATTTGGGATAATAAAAGTACTCACTTCATTGAGTTATTGTAAGGATTGAAGTAGAATAAGACACAATAATCCTATGAGCCACTCTATGTAGAGATGGGATTTGAAGCTGTATCCATCTGATTTTAGGGCTTTTAAAACACTTCCTATAAGAAAAAATTTTTTTAAAGAGAGGCAAAATCCAGCGGCCTTTTGCTTATCTTTAAAGGTTATTACCCCAACTGGAAATGGATTTGAAAAGACCCTAACTGGTCCCAGGGAGGATTCTCATAATAACTGAAGAAGTAATATTCCAACCTAAAGGCCGAAAAGGAAATGGAAATAAACTGAGACTTATTATGAAAAAGACGGAAGGAGAAATGTTGAAGGTCCCTGAAATGTAGTGGAAAGAATGTTTAGGGATAAGATAGATCATAGCTGGAATCCTTTCCCTCGCTGTTATTTGCTAACTTGTGATCTTGATTTGCTTATTTCTCTGAGCATCAGTTATTTCAGATGTGAAATGAGAATTTTTCCTCATAGGATTATTTACCAAAAGATTAAGTGAGATAATTTATATGAAATAATTGATAATAGTAAGACTAGCTAATGTATTAAATGCTTACTTTGTGCCAGGTCCTGCTAAATCTTTTATATGAATTTTTCTTTTAAACCTAACATGGCTGTGGGCAAATAGTCACAACAGATTCCCTATAAAGGACTGACTTAAGTAAGATATTGGTGGTAATAGTGTTAGGAAGATGCTGAGAAATTGGCTGAAGTTGTAAACTTTTTGCAGCAGGTATCTTGCCAAAAGTTAGCAGATCTGTGATACTGAAGATGTGAAAGTTGGTGATAAATTATGAAGATGCTGCTACAGTACAGAAATGAATGCACCTAAAACAAGAAGACTAATAACAATGGTGGTAGTGCAGACCACTGCCACCCCCTTCCACACCAAATAAGCTATATGGAAGTGATAACAATTCAATGAGATAGTTATTGAAGCATTTGAAGTCTTCAGGAAATTTTCCTGATGCTCTCAGTACATGGTTAACAGTGATAATAATAGCGATAAAGTTAGTGAAGATGATATTATGAATAGCTTACACATGTGTAGTACTTATCATAGGAAAAGCATGGTTCTAAGCACTCTGCGATATTAAGCTTATTTAATTTCACAACTCTTTGAGAGAGCACTTTTGTCACCTCACTTCTATGTATGACAACACTGAGGCACAGAGATCTCACTTCAGTGGCTTGCTCAAGGTCACACAGCTAGGTCACGGCTCCCATTCCTGTGGCTGTGAATCCAGCTATGTACCAGGTGATTTGCACATATTGCTGATCTTCCATAAAACAGAGATTAAGTGGAGCTTCATTTAGTAACTGAGGTCACATAGCTAGGAGGTGGCCAAGATGGAATTCTAATTCATATTGACTGGATTCCAATGATTGTTTTCTCATGATACTATGCTATTCTTTCAGTCAATACTGAAAAACCAGCAAACAACAACAAAAATAAACAAGTCTCCCAAATCTCTGCTCCTTCCCTATGGGTAGAGTTTTTAAACTCTGGAGACAAAGGCACATAAAAGTGATACCAAATTTTACAAATATGAGGCTAAGGATGACCTTAAATCTTACCCTTAACGTTTGTAGATGAGCACTTGGGAGAAAAAAATTACACAAAGTTCAGATAAATGGTGTGATTTCCATAAAGACTAAGCTTGGCCAAGAACATTTTTCTCTTTGAAGGCCGAAGGATATTTCAGTACCTAGGGAAACTTAATTTATCAACAAAGCCTAAAGCATCAAAGTATATTATAGGAAATAGCACAGGCTTAAAAAATGATCAAACGTACTTTTAAGAAATAGGCAGTTTAGAAAGAGACATGACTTGGGGTGATGAACACACAGTACAATATACAGATGATGTGTTGAAGAATCGTACACCTTAAACTTATCTACTTTATTAACCAATGTAACCCCAATATATTAAAAAAAGATAAAGGGTTCAGAACATAAATAAAAGACAAGGTTAATGATTCTAAGTGAAATTAATTGGTGAATTAAACAAAATATTGTGAAAACCAGAGAGATTTCAGACTGCCAAGATGTGTCAAACAAAGTGGACTGAAGAGCGGAGCGAGAGCAAGCCAAGTGCTAGAATTATTATTCTCATTAGAAAGGAGTTCAAAGTTTTCCTGGTTAATAATAGGAATGAATAATGGAAGTAATGAAAACAATGTTGTATTAAAATATGTTAATGTTAAAAATGTTAGAAAAATTGTGAGAGTGTGCCAAGTAGCCAGACTCATTCCTATTAAAAGGAGTTCAAAGTGAATGGTAGTAGTGAAAACAGTTGTAGTTGTATTAAAATGTGTTGATGTAAAAAAAATCAGAAAAAGTATTAGATTAATATAGCTGTTTTCCAATTTCATTTAAAAGTAAACAAATGGTTTTAGAAATCATTGTTTTTTACTGGTTCTTGTTCTCCCTCTTTCTCAGCTAGTCACAGGCACGCTCTATCCTCATTCAAATTCTTCAGAGAATTTGAGAAGGGAGATGAACTTATCTGAGTGATGAAAAAGTTATCCAGTCTCAATATCCGAAATTTTAGTAAAGCTGAACACTTAGTAACTTTTATCTGAGTATTTTATGCACAGAGGTAGATGGGAAGTTTCTAAAGAATTTTTTTTTAAGATTTTATTTATTTATTTTTAGAGAGATGGGGAAGGGAGGGAGAAAGTGTGGGAGTGAAACATCAGTGTCTGGTTGCCTCTAGCACACCCCATACTGGGGGTATGGCTTGCAACCCAGGCATGTGCCCTGACTGGGAATCAACTAAAGAATTTTTTAGTTTTGTTTTCCTAAAGGATTGTTTAGTTTTTGTTATTGATCCTACTCAGGAAGTGCGTGGGCTTATATAAGTTGGTGAAAACTTAACCAAATTGCTTTGCATGCTTATAAAGAAAGCCTTCCATACAAAAATTGTAATTCTAACATTTTAGTCCTAGCATCTTAGAATGTCTTGTTGATATTGTGGTTATTGGATGGAATCTGTAGTTGCTCTCATGATTTTTGTGAGTGGTAGAACAATGACCACTTGGGTTTTTCAAAGAATGTTCATGCAGTCAGACAATATGGCTGACCCTCAGCAGACAGTGATACAGCGATGTCACCAAGACGCCCTTGAACATGAATCCACTGCATTTCCCTCCCATTTATTTAAATGGGACTTTATATGTTTCAACGATCACTTTGATTTTCTCTTAACTCAGAATAAGTGGTAAAGAGAGGAGTAGAAAAATATGATCCACCAACATTCTGGGTTTGTGAGCTTGGACTAGACCTCTTTAGGCCCACTTTATAATAATGTGTTTCTCTAAGACCAGAGTGGCACAACAGTAAAACTTTACGTTCCTCTGTGTGTGTGTGTGTGTGTGAGAATTAATGATTGATTGTCCTTTTTTAAATAGAACTAAAAATGATTTTCAAAATTTGACATATTCACAATGTACCTACTGTATGCCTACCAATGTGTGTGTTTTACAAAGTGGTTTTGAGGAAATATACAAAAAGAAAATAAAGCTCAAGGAGCTAAAAATACATGAGGAAACTAGGAAGGGCAGTGTATTTTTAGGTGGGCCCTAAAGTGAATGTGTGAGGGCTAAAAAATATTAATACTTTTCTTCCTACCTCCTAAATTCTTCTGGCTGCGCTAATAACCAAATTAAGAGAGGAAGACTAACAGAAGAATAATTTAATAGAGGTGCATGGGGAATTTACGTAGACATGATCATTCTATAAAAATTCCAAAGACAGCGAGGCAACATTGGGTACTTAAGATATTTTGGACAAAAGTGAAAGGGTGGGGAGGTGTGGTATTAGATTTCAGGAGTGAGAGCAGGCAATTTACAGGTAGTTGAAGAGCTGAACACACGTGGCAGGAAAATCCTTGCCAGGCAACTCAGAAACAAGGGGACATTGAGGGTATTCAGCTAATTGGCACCTACCTGCCCGAGGCCCTCTGCTTTATCCCACTCAATTCGGAGGAGGCAAAGGCATTCTAAAATCTCCTTCCTGAAGCCTGTCTCTCTTTCTGAATCTCTTAGGCAGGATCAAAGGAGGAAGGGGCAAAGCTTCTTCCACAGTCTTTTGTTTCTTAAGAAACACTTAAAATCGAAAGCATCTTCAGGGTAGCAGAATTATGGTCCCCTCACATGTTAGAAGGTCCTATCTGCTTAGACTGGCAACGTGTTGAGAGCTACTGAGGTTAACAGAGCCGGTATAAATTCTGCTCTCAGCCTTCAAGGAGCATATATAATTTACTCAAGAAGAGATGACCAGCACATGGGGAAGAACTTGACCGTAGGTAATCATGAAAAGGCAACACTAAATTCTAATTGCGTGGTATGGCTGTAAAGTGTTAGGGAAATGAGGGCTCAGGGTGAGCGAAAGTGTCTGAGGAAGTGCTGCCAGAATAAATGGGAAGTGATTCCGTCTCGTTTGTCTATTTGTACCACTGCAGTTAGGAGGGAGAGACAGCAAAACCTGTATCCTATTAATTAGTGGTAAGGTGTGTGTTATAGGAAGTTGTGGCTCAGATTATTTTAAAAAAGAGAGTCTAGGTTATTTTTAAAAAGAATTTTAATATAAGGTAATAAGTATTCAGGACCTGAGGAGTCACAAAGTGAAAAAGGATTTTATTTTCCTCCAGATTAAATAGGTTAGGTATTTAAATGAAAGTGCCCAGGTAATTATGGAACATAACTTGGATGAGGTTAGAGCTATAAATTAGGGATATCAGATGAAAGGAATTATTTAAAGCTGGGAGAAAAATAGAACTTGTTAAGGAGCGATGGCTGAATTGTGGCATGTTGGGGTGAAAACAGTTAGAGACAGGGAGGGAGGGAGCCCAAGGAACGAGCAGAGAGCAACAAGGTTTGCGAATAGAGAGAAGACAGTGAGAGGACAGCGGAGAAAGGAGCCTCTCAGGAGACAGAGGCTGGGTAACCCTGCGCCTGATGCTTGGTGCCCACGAGATTAAGAACTAAGGAAAATCATCTTTCAATCAGAAGAAAGCAGTGGAAGAACCTCTGAAGAAGGTAGTTTTAATTTTTCTTAAAAAGTTGGGATTTGGAAGTCAAAGGGCAGGAAAAAATACAAGAAAGAAGTGAGTAGGGCATAGTACACTCAATTAAGAACTTATAATAAAAAGGGAGGGAAATAGTATAAAAGCTTCCAGGCCTACTGAAATGAAGCATTTCTGAATCACTCTTCTCACGCATTTCCCCTGTGCAAGTACAGAAAGTCCAAGGAAAGGTAAAAGTAAATATTTTCTTCGGGAGCCTCTTCGGATAGCAACATGTTGGGACACATCCCAGTCCTGCTTTAATCCCCAGCCTGAGGGAAAATTTGGGTTTCTCTATCTCTTCTTCCTGCGCAGCACAGTTGCACTGCCAACGAACGTGCAGTAGACCCTCATCAACAGGCCTGGTAACCAAGCAATTTATGTGCCAACTCGAGTAGGGGTGATGACGAGCAGAGTGACCAGTTGGAATCAGCTGTGGAAAGTGCCAGTGACTTGCATTTGTTTTGGGTTTCGGGTTGTTGCTTTGTGTGTGCGCATGTGTTGGGGGCATTGCCATAGTAACAGTGGCTTTTTAGCAAACGTTGGAAATGCCTTCTGTTTTGTGTGCCCTTGGTATCTGTGTAAATTATCTATGCCCTATTTGACGGAAGTTTTTATTTTTCCTTTATAAATAATTTAGTTATAGGAGAAAAGATAATTTTTGGACATCTCTCAAACTCATTTTCATTCTGGATTCAAGAGTTTAAAAGTATAAATATTGTATCTCTTTGACATCTGATTTATTTAAAGAGTGTTATTCTTTGGCTAAGTGGTTGTTCGATTCCTTGTTTCCTTAATATATTTGATCTGCTCTAACTTTTTACTTTAGTTTCTGAATTCCTATTCCTGAATGTTCTAAAATGACACATTAAGATAGTTTAAAAATCCTATGT
Organism: Micronycteris hirsuta; assembly: GCA_004026765.1. Lineage (NCBI taxonomy): Eukaryota > Metazoa > Chordata > Mammalia > Chiroptera > Phyllostomidae > Micronycteris > Micronycteris hirsuta. The sequence goes on from PVJI01019162.1 coordinate 22,025, forward strand.
TTCCCCCCCAATTGTTTTCTCATTCACACCATTAATGTATTCAACAAATCCTTCTGTTATACCAATTTACAAGAATAGTTCTTGGTATTAAAGAAATCCATTCATCTGAAAACGGGTTTCACAGGATCACAATTTTAATTGATAAATTCCATATTTGGACTATTTCTGTATGGCCCAATAACTATTTTGACAGAGGACTTAATTTGCTATTTTCAGTCATTTGTCAACTTATTTGTCTCAGTTTTCACGACTGGCCTTATGTTATGTCACTAGCATACTTCCCCTTTCCTCAATAGCCCTTTAACACAAACTTGCAACTCTCCAGAGTCAGCAACTTTTAGGGGAGGCATCGTAAGCCAAATGCATGTAGCAAATCCATCATCTTGTCACGAAATCTGGATTCACGGAATTGGAGTTAGCATGCCTGATTGCCAATTCCCTTTATCTAAAATCTCTCTTTACACAAAATACCCGAGAACCATGCTCAACTCAATGTATATTGCTTTCATAAAAATATGTTTTCATGTTTTGAATTTAATGAAACCTCTTCAGTTAAACTTGCTGCTTACCAATAACCACGCCTAGGCCTGGAGTCTAACCTCAAACGCTGGTCTGGGGTGACTGCCTCACCATTGCAATGGCCTCCTTGCTCTTCAGCTGATACAGACGTAGATTGTTCGGGCACTTTAGAATGTCTCATCTTTTAGAGCTCGTCATACTTGTCACCTAACTAACTTTTGGGGCACTGGAACATATCTGAACTGAGAATTATTTTGTCTTATACTTGTGTGTATATATATATTAAAATCAAGAATCCTATTTAAAAGTACATTGGTAACTTGTCTGAAACTCCTGTGCTTCCCCAAGGAGGCCAGAAATGAGATGAGAGGGAAAACCTTCGAACAAGGCATGGGGTGGGGGACAAGGGCAAGGTCGTTCTGTATGTGGACATTCGCCTTTTGTAAATATTATAACTGATGAGGATAAAGTAGAAAATCAGTATAGTTATAGATTTGTTCTACAAGTTGTTAACTTTTAAAAATATAATTGCCACTAAAACTAGAGTGCTGTTACACTTAAGGAAAATTGGTGCCACTTAAAAAAAATGGGACCTTGTGCCATGAATGCAGCTGAACTAACATTAGTTCACAAATCAATGCTGTCAAAGGGATGAGTAATTTGACAAATGATATTCCATTCTAAATTATGCAGTGTGATCACACATGACCATCTGGAATTTTTATAATTTTCTTTGAATAGAGGTTATGTATTCTGGTTTTTTTTGTTTTTTTTTTTTTTGTTTTTTTAAGAAAACATTTTAAATCCCACAGATATTTTCTATCAATCTTCAATGGGCTAAAATCTTTGTTCTCAGTAATCTCTGAAGCTTCTTTAAGTTACATACTTAACAAAACAGAGAAAGTGAACTATTTTTATAAATAGCTGTGTCCACCTGAAACACTGTCACAAGTACTTGGTGGGGGGTTATCTTGTACTTGACATTCTTAGAGTTAGCAATGCATGAACCCATTTTATAAACTCTTAGACTATGTATTTGACCTGCACAGTAGACAGAATGTTAATGTCAGCCGTCCCTTAAAAGTGAGCCTGTAAATATCATTGTATGATTTTCTTTGCTCAGAAACATTTGGACGAAGAGGTGCCCCTCAAGTTGGGATTTCTTCAGTGCCCATTAGCAAACCACTGTCTTTGGTCTATGCAATTAGCAAAAGTTTGTGGAATGCGACAGGATACTTACTGTTGCCACATTTTAAATTTCAGACGAGGGGCTCTTCACTATTCTATAAGTAGAGGAAGGGCCCTGAGGATTTCTTTTGTTCAGAGAAAAAGCGTACATTTTCAGGCTTAGCAACGAATCTTCTACAGGTAACAGAAGGTGTCTACTGTCTCAACCCTCCAAAGATCACAGAGTGTTGGGACTCTCATTTTGCTTTCTGTGGGATAGTTAGAGAAAACCAGACAGTTAAAAATTTCAGTCCCAGGTACCTCCTAAATAAAATAGCGTTTGTAAATTGACTTGCAGACATGAAGTAGCAACTATCCTGCATGTTGTTGGGTATTTTGTTTTATGTAAGTGGGTGAAATTTCCCAACCAGAAGCATGCCGTTCAGTTTTCCAGAGCTGATCACACAGCTGTATGAAGCAGCAAAACTGAAGGGGGCGATTGTTATATGCACTTGGGTTTGCTTTTCATGGTCTCATGCGAGATAATTGGTGTAAGAATCTTGACTTTTTTACATTTGGAAACATCAAATAAAATGGAAATAAATAAAAAAAAGATAGTTAAGAAATCCATTTAAACTCTAAACCTCTCAAGTGTTTCTTATTTACCTATTCCAGGCTTGTGATACTTTCAGCATGCTCATGAACTGGTTTCATTTCATCTGCTTTGTGAAGGAAATTTCAAATAAATCCACCAGCTTTGGCTAATTTATTTGACTTGTACTTTCTTCCTTGCAATGATATGAATTGAAAAGTTGACAAGCAGTGTATAATTGGAATTAGAAGAGTTAATAAGCTAATTTTGATGTTAGAATTTTGGGCTGTGTTATAGCCTAGCTACAGTGAAATAGGTTTAAACTAAGACTGAGAATGAAAAGATAGAGCAGGAAGAGAAGTAACTTCCTGTGTGAAGAGAGAACTACAAATGCAGTTTTCTTTGTTGGCAAGTGGATTGTGTGAGTAATCCATAAGTCAACCACGTGGATAAAATTGGGCAAGTTCAGTAACGGTTGAGAGGTTAACAGAAAAACCACCAACCCCAACTGTCTCAAAGTGTTTTTTAATCTTGTTTTGTAATTTTCTTGACTGGACCAAATAGTTTGGTTCTGTGATCATATTATTAAAAGATAGTAACTATCATATTTTACATTGTTTAGTTGAAAGATTAATCAAATCATTTGTGTTAAAAATGTAGCCTCAAATTCATGTGCACTGTTGCAAAACCAGTGCTCAGATTACTGTTGAACTTTATAGCTGACTTTCCATGAAGTTTCTTACAAAAGTAAGCTATTTAGGCATTGAATTTAAATTTGAAGACACTTTAAAATGATTTCGGGAGTTGATTAGGGGCCACATATAGAAATGTGTGTGTGTGTGTGTGTGTGTGTGTGTGTATGCTGGTAGGTAAAGTTGTAGTTTGAGAATGTGTGCCCATCTTTGTAAGAATGTTCTGGCTTGAACAGTGAAGAACTATTCTTTGAAAAGTTAAGCAAAGGGCAACAATCAGATTCTTATATCTAGATCAGTGATCTAAGTCTCTAGCTGCCGCTGCCCTTGTCTTGATATCTCCAGCAGCCTTAACTGTCTTGAATTTTATACCTTACCTGCTCCTTGGTGGTGAATCAAAGTCATTAGAGCTGTGGCTGTCCATGTTCGATGCAGACGTGCTGCGGATGGTGACATCATTCTGCACTAGCAGTCCAAAAGTGCTGGGAAGAAGAGTTGTACTATGCAAAACCTGACTGACTTCCCTGGTACTGTTAACTAAAGTTCATGACTGAATCTCAGTGCGGAATTAGTCTTTACAGAATTCTTACTGACTACCTAGCCAGTCTGTGTTTACATAACACTAGAGGACGGGAACTCACTGCCTCCTCAAACACCCTTTTCTGTCTTTGGATAGTTCTGACTTTAAACAATTTTTCCATCAATTGGACCACATCAATCTTCTCTTGCTTCATTATCCATTAGTTCAGCATTTCTTCTGAGGCCAAAGCAAAACCAACATATCTCCTGTTTCATGTGACAATTTTTTTTTGATAGTTTGGATTTAAAATATCAAACTTGGGTTCACTGAGTAGACCAATTTCCAGGACAATTACCTCCAATTCTCCTTCTTTTCAAAGAGCTTCAGCTTTTCTATAATCTCTCGACATGTGTTGCTCCATAGTCAAACAGAATTTATTTGGAAAGTTATTTGACTAGCTTGAAGTAGAAGAATTATTAATGCAGCCTAAGATGGCATTCGTGTTGTGGTGATTTTTGACTTTATTGCTCTCACACTAAATCTCATTTTCATCATTGGTGGCAAGGAGTGTGTTACATTTGTCTCTGTAGCTTACTTGCCATAGAATTTCACACACAACAGGGACCTATTCTGTCATTAAATTATCCCTTTCATTACTCTGTGTCACATGTGGACTTGATGAGCATGTCTTCTGCATCTTCATGGATGTCTGATCCAAGGGGCCAATTGAATCAGAGCCCAGGCATTGGTATTTTAAGCTCCCCAGGTGACTCTAATGAGCAATCAGGATTAAGAATCACTGATGTAAGTTACTAATAAAAATACTGAGTACAACACAAAGACAGAGCTATGTGCCTCATCACTAGATGCTTCCCTACAGATTGCCTTCGGGCCATTAATCATTACATCTGACTGATTGAACCACTGTACTTTCCTATTTGTATAACTAACTTCCTTGCTGCCAACCCATTTTTTTTTGTTTAAATATGCTATGTTATTGCTCTCCCTCCTAATAAACAGAAGCCTTTTTTAAAAAAATTAATCTATTACAGCTCATTTAGATGACTTCTATATGAAAGCAGAAGGATAGAATGAATAATTGAACTTTGAAGATTCCTTTCCATGTCATGTTTCTATGATTCTTGCAAACCACTTAGTCCCCTGTTGCGATATTTTAAACACTCTTCTAGACCAAATGCCACAAAATGGCATTGTTTTAAGCAAGACATTTTTGAGGTTAGCAACATAAATGGTCTGAACTTCATCATAATGTTTTGCAGAGAAAGCTTTGTGCAGACTTTTCTAGGTGAGAAAATAAGCTAAAGGAAGGTTTGATTTTTTTTCTTCTTCTTTGCTCTCTGATCAAGGTAACACACTGCATGAAGACATGCTATAAAATGTGAAAAATCCATGTTTATGCTGGTGCCCATCTTTCTTTGGCAAAAGCACTTCTCTAGTTATGTACTAGAAATAACTGGTTTGTGTTGTGAAGTGCTAACAATTATACTAGCTCATGTTTTCTTCTGATAAATAGAACGGCTTTTCCCCTATGTGTTATTCTGTATTTTTCCTAATTGGGTTTATCAACCTTGTATTGCGTAATTAGTGTTTATCACTTTGTTAAATGCTTTAGAAACTTAAAAAAGCATAAAGTCAAGTCTTCATCCCTCAGATATTTGCTATCCTTTGGGGGGTTAGAAATGATTTTATATGCATAAGTGAAATAATAGTATAAGAATTTGTAATATTAAGTATGAAAATGAGTGGTGTTGAATTCTTAATTAACATTTTCACTTTATTGCATAAGGAAGACAATTTTATTTTTTCTTTCTTTCTTTTTTTAAAAAATAATCAAGTGATCAGCAATGAGTATTCTCTTCATTTCAGGTCAGTCCCAAAAGATGATTGCCATCATTTTACAGGAAGACAATTTTCTAAGAAGAGACGAATTCATTCCTTTCCTTAAATTCTCACCAGAGGACATGTTTTCATTGCTTTTAGACAGAGGGGCAGGGAGAGAGGAAGGGAGAGAGAAAAATATTGATGTGAGAGAGAGGTTCTGATTTATTGTTTCCCTTATGTGTCCAGACTGGGGGTCAGACCAGAACCTACGTATGTGCCCTGACTAGGAATCGAACCACAACCATTCAGTGGGATGATGCTTCAACCAACTGAGCCACACCAGCCAGGGAGAGATGAATTTTCCCTTAAATTTATTCAATAAGAGATAACTATCTTTTAAAAATATGAAAGAATGGTAAAATACCATATTGCATTTTTATCATATAAAAATGATCTAACTTGATTTGCAGACCTACCAATTTCTACTGCACTTGAATCCATGTTTGGATTTGGGAAACAATTTGGCTGCTCAGAAAGCCAAGTGCCAGTCACCTGTAAACCCATATAAACTAACTGAAGAAAATTATAAGCTCACTCAAATTTACTTCTGGGATATACTAAAACGGAATGTCTTGAATACAAAAGGTAGTTGAAGTTTTAAAAAATTGTAAAGTAAATTTATATTTGTGATTATTAAAAATGCATACTTAAAATATTTTGACACTAAGGAATAGTTCTAAATTTATGTTATATGAACAAAAATTATAAGTACATTTCTCAAACAGGTCTTATATGCTATTATTGCCTATGCAAATAATCAGTATTGTTCATTTTATCACTTTAAATGGGGGTTCCCCCTAGCCCCATTTCTGCTCCTCACCTGCCATGCTCCCCCTTGCCTCTGCATATCCGTTGAGTTTCCTCCATGGTCCTTTGTTTTCCAGCTTTATGTTTGATCTGGTCTTTTTATTAGCTAGAGCTTAAATTGAGACTGTGTGATATTTCTTTTCATTCAATGTATTTTTCCAAGGATTGGAGAAGAAATCTAGTTAGCCGAGTCAGGGACACTTTGGTTTTGTGCTCCAAGTCTCGGTGTGAGGCATGTCAGAGTTTCCCCTGTGACATTGATTCAGCTCCATGGTCTAGCAGAAAATCAAGTTACTCTCAAGGTGCATAATCTATAGGAGACAAATGGGACTTTTTGGATTTGTACTAATGTAACTGAATTATTTACGTAGCCTTTTAAAAATGCATGCAACCTTTCTTACTTCAGAGATATTTATGCTCACCCCAATGCTGAGGCCATTTAGCGCTTTGCTCCTTCCGATTGGTCCACAGGACTTAGATCAGCATCATTGGTCTCCCCTGGAGCTTGTTAGAAATACAGAATCTCAGGGCCCACCACACAACTACTAAGTCATAGTCTTCATTTGAACAAAACCTCCATATGATTCATATACACTTTTGTGAATGAAACATTTGAATTCCAGAAGCAATGGATCCATCCTCTATTCTTACTTTAGTTGGGAGTGCCCTGAAGATTTTGGTGTAAGGAAAGGCGTGAGGAGGAAAAAATATTTAATTTTCAAGCATGACGCTAGTGCTTTAGATGCATTGCCTCATTTGACTTTCACAAGTCTGCATGGTAGATATTGTCACCCACATTTTAGAGATGGGGAAACTGAGGATTGGAAGGACTAAGAGATTTTTTTCCAAAGTCACTTAGTTGGTAAAATGTGGAGTCACCTTTCAGATTCAGGACTCCAGGCCCTCACTTCTTCCTAATACTCAAGTATCTCTGGGGACAATTGGCATTTACCCAAGTATTCATTAACTGGATTGTTGTTTATTTTCCTTTTCTTTTTTTTTTTATTGTTGATGCTATTACAGATGTCCCCCCACCTTTTGCCCACTTCTACCCAGTCCCCACCCTTCATCACACTGTTGTCTGTGCCCATGGGCTGTACGTATATGTTCTTCCGCTGCTCTCTCCATCTTTTTTTTATCCGGTCCCCACCCCCTCTCCCCTCTGAGTTCTGTTGGTACGTTCCATGTATCCATCCATGCCTCTGGTTCTATTTTGTTTGTCACTTTATTTGTTCATTAGATTCCACATGTAAGTGAAATCATATGTTATTTGTCTTTCTCTGACTGGCTTATTTCACTTAGCACAATAATCTCCAGGATTGTTGTTTCTTTATGGTGAATGTGATTTAGATTTTTTTTTGAGGAAAATGTTTTCAAGAAGTTCTTGAATCTTTTCTGAAACAAGATTTGCAAGGAAGGTCTTCTTAATTTGTGCATCTTAAGTTTGAGGTGTGATTTGTTGTTTTTCATATATAAGTTCTTTCCTGATAGCATGTCTCCCTCCCTCTCTCCTTTTCTCGCTTCCTCCTTGCCTCTCCCCCTCTCCCCTTTCTTTCTTTCTTCTTGTTCTTTGCCTCTTCCTGCTTTCCTTTACAATAGTTCCTGTCAAAATATAGTTGTTTGTCACAAGTAAGAAGGCACATATTGAAAGCATTTTATGTTACCAATTTGCAACAGAAACTTGGCGTATTTCAATGGCATTTTCAGGGAAACTGTGGGGCTTAGTCATAAATGCGAAATCCAGTTTGAATTCAAGGTGTGAGATGTGCAGAATGCTATGAGTCCTATAGGCTGTGATAAGTCCCTTCCTCAATTCCATGATGATGGTAAGTGAAGTGCTGTCAACTGAAGTGATTTATGGATGGACTTTGCCATACCATATCTTACTTCCCAGGTCCCAGCTGCCTGATGCTTTGCCATTTCCAAGATCTTTCCCGTCAGCAAGAAAATCCTCCTCACATTGAAGTGTTAGAATTTAATGTATTATCCTCCCTTGGGTAATGTGTTATCCTCCCAGAGGCCAGAGGCGGTGTTTGACACTGCGAGTTGCCTTGAAAGCGGTGCATCTGTATTTCCTTCTACTCGAGGGACACACACCGCATAGCACACTGCCAGGCGTACAATAGGCATGTAGATTTTTGGTAGAGGGCCCCTTTGAGTCATTGCTATAGTCTACTTCTTATTTGTTCATTTATTCATGCATTTATTTAACAACCACAATTATTATTAAAAATTAAGTACCATTACAGGTTAACTGATTAAGAACAAAAATTTTTCAGGAATTGCCATGCACTTGGCACAGGGGCAAGGTACACAGGGATGGACAAGGCTCATTGTTATCTGCCTCCAAGGAGCTCACAGTCCATTTCTTCAGGTTTTGAGTCAGAAAATTTCATATAAGTCCAGGGGGCTGCTGGGGGCCACGACTCTGGTGTGGTCTGTGCAAGTGCTTTGCACTTTCTGGATGTCCCTTTCCTTACAGAGGCTATATAGGCAAGTCATTTCACTGGAAAGGACCATTGTGGGAGGAGAATATCTAAAGTGGGTTTGCTGTCCTTTGTTCTTGTAAATGTAAACAACAACTATCGAGAGAAAACCAGTTTCTCAGAAAGGCCTCAGGCCACGTGACAGAGCCCTCAGGTTGCATCTACACTCCCCTCTGATCCTGGCCCCGTTTACAGTGCCACTGGTGATTCTCAGTGGGAAGGACACAGAGCACAGCCTTCTGTTCTCATGAAATACCTCTTGATTCTGTTTTCCCAAACCCACCGACCTCTCTGGCTTCTTCCTCCCCAAAACCAACACACTTGCATAGGAGTCTGGGTGAACTTCATTATTAAACCTTCCTCCTGATGATGTAAATGAGAAGCAGGAGTATGGAAGAGGAATGCACCGGGGAGGAGGAATATGGAGGCAGTGGGATGAGATGGTAGAGAAGGTGTGGGTTCTACAGCAAGGAGTCCCTCATTCATTCATTTATTCATACATTTATTCATTTAGGAAGTCAGGGAAAGAATCTGGTCTACTTTGTTCCAAAAGAAGCTTTGTACGCTGACTGCTATTCCTAGCTGGCTGCCCCAGTGATGCTTGGGTGAATCATTAACTATTAAATAAATGGATGCCCATTGCAACTTGCCCTGGAGCCTGGTACTTAGAATTGCTCCTGTTAGAAGCACCTCAGTTCCAAGTCAACTCAGCAGCTTGGAGCATCTCTCAACAGAAACCACTCAATAAACAAAAACCACTCAATAAACAAAAGCCACAAAGCCAGGTGGTGTAAATTTCGATGTATTACTCCACCCTGGGTAAGAAGAGGCTGGAGACCAGGAATGGCTCGGAATGTTTGAGGACAACGTCTTTATGAGTTGCCCGGGGGACCCAGTTACCCCAGCATCCTGCAGAGGGTGAGGACTCAGAGCTACATGCACTTGCCATCTGATCC
>PVJI01019163.1:0-31659 GCA_004026765.1 Micronycteris hirsuta
CAGCATGGATGGAACTAGAGAGCATTATGCTAAGTGAAGTAAGCCAGACGGTGAGGGACAAATACCATATGATCTCACTTTTAACTGCAACGTAATCAACAAAAGCAGAAAGCAAGCAAAACATAACCAGAGACATTGAAATTAAGAACAATCTAACAATAGCCAGGGGGAGGGAACAATGGAGAGAATGGTTTTTAGGAACCACTATAGAGGACATATGGACAGAACCAAGGGGGAGGAGGGAGGCAGGGATAGGAGGTGGGGTTGGACGGGGTCTGGGGAGGGGATGGGAGAGGATGCAGTCAACTGTAGTTGAACAACAATAAATTATTTAAAAAAAGATAAGGAGAGAATCCTAAAAGCAGCAAGAGAAAAGGAGACAGTTACCCACAAAGGAGTTCCCATAAGACTATCAGCTGATTTCTCAGAACAAAACTTTCAGGCAAGAAGGGGCTGGAAAGAAGTATTTGAAGTCATGAAAGTCAAGGACCTACATCCAAGATTATGCAGCAAAGCTATCATTTAGAATGGAAGAGCAGATAAAGCGCTTCACAAATAAGGTCAAGTTAAAGGAGTTCATCATCACCAAGCCCTTATTATAAGAAATATTAAAGGGACCTATCTAAGAAAAAGAAAAATATCAAAACTATAAACAGTAAAATGACAACAAATTCACAACTATCAACAACTGAACTTAAAAAGCAAAAACAAACTAAGCAAACAACTAGAATAGGAATAGATTTATAGAAATGGAGATCATATAGAGGGTTATCAGCAGGGAGGAGGAGGTGGGAGTGGGTGAAAAGGTACAGGGAATAAAAAGTATAAGTGGTAGGGGGAAGTTAGAAATAGTATAAGAAATGTAGAAGCCAAAGAACTTACATGCAGGACCCAAAGACGTGAAGTAAGGAGGTCTATGTGGATGGGAAAGGGGGTGCAGGGCAGAGTGGAATAAAGGGCAGAAGAATGGGACTATGTAATAGCATAATCAATAAGATATATTTTTAAAAAGAAAAGACAAAAATTACATAATCCTATCAACAGATGTGGAAAAAGCATTTGATAAGGTAAAACACCCATTTATTATAAAAACACTAAGCAAAGTGGTAATAAAAGGAGCATTCCTCAACATAATAAAGGCCATATACAAGAAACATACAGCCAACATCATACTCAATGGGCAAAAACTAATAACTTTCCCACTAAGATCAAGTCAAGACAAGAATGTCCGCTTTCACCACTTCTATTCAATATAGTATTGGAAGTTTAAGACACAGGAATCAGACAAGAGAGAGAAATAAAAGGCATCCAAATTGGAACAAAGGAAGTAAAACAGTCATTCTCTGCAGATGATATGATAGTGTACTTAGAAAACCCGATAGACTGTACAAAAAAAAACTACAACTCAATCTAATAAATGAATTGGCAAAACAGCAGGAAAGTCAACATTCAAAAATTGACAGCATTTTTGTACACCAACAATGAAATATCAGAAACAGACATTAGGGGAAAAAATCCCATTTACTATAGCAACAAGAAAAATAAAGTACCTAGGAATAAACTTTACCAAGGAGGTGAAAGATCTGTACTCAGAAAACTACACAACTCTGAAGAAACACATTAAGGAAGACATAAATAAATGGAAGCATATACTGTGTTCATGGATTGGAAGAATTAACATCATCAAAATGTCCATACTACCTAAAACAGTTATAGATTCAGTGCTATCCCTATTCAAATACCAATGACATATTTCACAGATATAGAACAAACATTTCAAAAATGTATTTAGAACCATAAATGATCCCAAACAGATGTAGCAATTTTGAGAAAAAAGAACAAAGTAGGAGGGATCACAATCCCTGATGTCAAACAATGTTACAAGGCCACTTAATCAAAACAATATGGTACTGGCATAAAAACAGACACATAGACCAATGGAACCAAATAGAGAGCCCAGAAATAAACTCAAGTCTCTATGGTCAATTAATATTTGACAAAGTGTACAGAAGCACAAAATGGAGTAAAAGTAGCCTCTTCAACAAATGGTGTTCAGAGATCTGGACAGCTACATGCAGAAAATGAAACTCGTCCAACAACTTATACCATACACAAAAATAAATTCAAGGTGGATAAGACTTAAATATAATTTGTGACACCATAAAAGTCCTAAAGGAAAACATAGGCAGGAAAATCACAGATATTCCATGCAGCAATATTATCACTGATATGTCCTCAGTAAATGAGTGGATCAAAAAAAACTATGGTATATTTACACAATGGAATACTACCCAGCAGAGAGAAAGAAGGAACTCCTACCCTTTGTGACAGCATAGATGGAACTGGAGAGCATTATGCTAAATGAAATGAGCCACATGGTGAGGGACAAATACCATATGATCTCACCTTTAACTAGAACATAATCAACAAAAGAAAAAAAGCAAACAAAATACAACCAGAGACATTTAAATTAAGAACAATCTAACAATAACCGGTCAGGGGAAGGAATAATTGGGGGAAGGGTTTTGAGGAACTACTATGAAGGACATATGGACAAAACCAAGGGAGGTGGAATCAGGGGAGGGAGGTGAGGATGGCTGGGGTGAGGAGAAAATGCAGGAATCTGTACTTGAACAACAATAAAATTTAAAAAAATAAAAAAAAACACTGAATGATACTAACAGCAAATTAGATACAGCTTAATTAAAAAAAAAATCAATGAGCTGTTTTAAGAGAGCAAAAAATATTATCCAAAATGACATGCAGAGCCCTGGCTGGTATGGCTCAGTGGTTGAGTGCCAGCCTGTAAATCAAAGGGTCACTGGTTTAATTTCCAGTCTAGGGCTCGTGCCTTGGTTGCAGGACAGGTCCCTAGTAGGAGGTGTGCAAGGGGCAACCACACATTGATGTTTCTCTTCCTCTCTTTCTCCCTCCCTTCCCTTCTCTAAAACATAAATAAATAAAATCTTTTAAAAAATGACATGAAGAGAAAAATAACAGAAAAAAATAAACAGAGAGGTAATAGGAAGCATCTAACATATATGTCATTGGAATTTCTAATGGAAAAGGATCTAAAGGACAGATAAGTGTCTGAAGAAATAGTTGCTGAAAATATTTAAAGTTTCATTTTAAAAAACTATAAACTCACAGATCCAAGGATCTCAGTTAAAACCCCAAGCAGACAAAAAAAATGAAGAAAACCATATCAAAGTTTATTATAATCAAATTGCTAATGTAATAAAGAGGAAATCTTTTAAGTAACCAGAGAATAAAAGACTTATGTACAAATGGTCAAAAATATATATATAAATAAATTTCTCATTGGTAATTCTGTAAGCCAGAAGACAATGGAGAGACTTCAAAGTACCAAAGGAAGAAAACTATCAACCTATAATTTTATACTCAGAAAAAATATCTTTCATGCCCTGGCTGGTGTAGCTCAGTGGATTGAGCGCGGGCTGCGAACCAGATGGTCCCGGTTCGATTCCCGGTCAGGGCACATGCCTGGGTTGCGGGCCAGGTCCCCAGTGAGGGCCATGTGAGAGGCAACCATACATTGCTGTTTCTCTCCCTCTCTGTCTCCCTCCCTTCCCCTCTCTCTAAAATAAATAAATAAAATCTAAAAAAAAAAATCTTTCAAAATAAGGCAAAATAAGCCCTGGCTGTGTGGCTCAGTTGGTTAGAGCAACATCCTATACACTGAAAGGTCATGGGTTTGACTCCAGGTCAGGATACATGCCTAGGTTGTGAGTTTGGTCCCCAGTCAGGGTGCATCTGATATGCCAGTGGTCCCCAGCCTCTAGGCTGCAGACTAGTACTGGTCAAGTCCTGTTAGGAACCGGGCCACACAGCAGGAGGCAAGCTTGAATGTAATGCACTTGAATGGTCCTGAAACCATCCCCCCACCACAGTCTGGAAAAATTGTCCACAAAATTGGTCCCTGGTGCCAAAAAGGTTGGGGACCACTCTGGTATGCAACTGATTGTTATTTATCTCTCTCTCTCTCTCTCTCTCTCTCTCTCTCTCTCTCTCTCTCTCTCTCTCTCTCTCTCTTTCCCTCTCACCAATAGATATATGCTGGGGTGAGGATTAAAAAAAATAGATTGTCTCTTGTTCCAAAAAAGAAAATCCAAGGCACTTAGTTTATTTTGCTATCTCTATTTGAAAGATGACATAGATATTTCTAATATCCTTCCTTTTTGTTTTGTGCTTCTTTCTGTAATAATTGAAGCTTTTATTTCTTATTTAGCATGTTCATTTCTTGCTCTTATGCTTTATTTTCAAATTTATAAAGTATATTTATATCTCTTGTTAAAATGTGTTAAAACTCTCCTTAAAGGTATTTCAGGTAAACTATTTCTATGAGTAATAGAGTTTGGTTGCATTCTTGCAAGAGTGTGTGTTTGCCACAATATGCTGCATTTAATAAACTCTAAAAATGGACAAGTATTAAGACATTTTAAAGGACACTGGGCCATTTTATAAAAGAAAGTAATATCCAAAGTAAGCTGTGCGGAACACACTATATATAAATGCACATAAATAAAAGATGCTTCTGACAGTAAAATAATCTCAGTGCATGTGGGTAGTGATATTTCAGTGAAAGACTGTGTTCATCAAATGTGTTTCATATAATTCACTCCTTTTTAAATTATACTTTATTGATTATAATATTACAGTTATCCTGATCTTTCCCCCCTTTCCCTTCTACCTAGCCTCCCCCATTCCTGCAGGCACTCCCCCCACCATTGTCCATGTCCATGGATCATGAGCATAAGCTCTTTGGCTATTCCATTTCCTGTACTGCACATTACAACCCCATGGCCATTCTGTAACTGCCTATTTGTACTTCTTAATCCCCTCACCTCTTTACGCATTCCCCCATACTCACCCATCTGGCAACCATCAAAACTGTCCATATCCATGATTCTGTCTCTGTTCTTATTGTTTTCTTGTTTGTTTTTTATATTCAATTGTTGATAGGTATGTATTTTTGGCATTTTATTGTTCATAGTTTTGACCTTTTTCTTAAATAAGTCCCTTTAACATTTCATATAATAATGGTTTGATGATGATGAACTCCTTTAGTTTTATCTCGTCTGGGAAGCTCTTTATCTGCCATTCGATTCTAAATGATAGCTTTGCTGGGTAGAGCAATCTTGGTTGTAGGTCTCTGCTTTTCATGACTTTGAATATCTCTTGCCAATCTCTTCTAGCCTGTAAGTTTCTCTTGAGAAAACAGCTGACAGTCTTATGGGAACTTACCTGTAGGTAACTAACTTCTTTTCTCTGGCTGCTTTTATGATTCTCTCTTTAACTTTAACCTTTAGTATTTTAATTATGCTGTGTCTTGACATGGGCCTCTTTGCATCCACCTTGTTTGGGACTCTGTGCTTCCTGAATTGCATGACAATTTCCTTCACCAAATAAGGAAAGTTTTCTTTCACTATTTTTTCAAATAGATTTCCAATTTCTTGCTCTTTCTCTTTTTCTGGCAGCCATATGATGTGAATGTTGGACCTTTTGAAGTTATCCCAGACTATCCTCATTTTTTTGGATTCTTTTTTCTTCTTCTTATTCTGATTAGCTGTTTTTTTGGTTCCTTATGTTCCAAAGCATTGATTTGTTTCTCAGCTTCACCCACATCTGCTGTTGTTTCCCTGTAAATTTTTCTTTACACTATTTCAATTAGTGTATCCTTTGTTTCTGACTGGATATTTTTTATGCTGCTGAGGTCCTCACTAAGTTCCTTGAGCATGCTGATAACCAGTGTTTTGAACTTTGCATCTAACAGATTGCTTATCTCCATTTCACTTAACTCTTTTTCTGGAGTTTTGACCTGTTCCTTCATTTGGGCCCTTTTTCTTTGTCTCCTCATTTTGGCAGCCTCCTTGTGTTTGTTTCTATGTATTACGTAGAGCTTTTTTGACTATGTGTCTAGTAGTGTGGCTTAATGTAGTAGGTGTCCTGTAGGGTGCAATGGCACAGCCTCCCCTATCACACAAGTTGTATACTCAAGGAGTGCCCTTCATGTGCGCTGAGTGCACCCTCTTCTTGTAGTTGAGTCTTGATTGCTGTTGGCAGATCAATGGGAGGGATTTACCCAGGCCAGTCAGCTGAATTGATTGGCTGTGAATACTCATCACCAACCTTTGCCCTCCATGGAGGATCAGATATGCAGGGGCAGGGTGGTGGTGCTCTGATGTGGTCTGTAGCTGTCCACTGGGTGTGCTGGCCCTGGGTTTTCCCATGTGGTGCAGGTCAAGGTCAGCCCCCATTAGTTTTTTGCCTGGGGCCACCTTACCTAAGCTATAAAGCAATCTGAGATGGCTGCTACTTGTGCTGGGTTTGGAGATTCCCATGAAAGTTAAGCTGTGAATGTAGGCTGACTGCTGCTAGTGCCTGACCGGGGGCTCACTGAGGCCAGCTGTTGCTTATGTGAGAGGGTTTGGGAAGTTGTGCAGCGTGAGTCAAATCTAGCCATTCATATGGAAAAGTAGCTTAGTGGGCCTGTAAATTGGATCAGGCAGAGTCTCTGGGGTTCTCCAGGGCAGGTCAAACAGTGTTAGCCAGGTTGACAGAGTCAGATATTATACCAGCTTGCTGGCTCTGTGGTGGCTCTGTTGGGGGAGGCCCAGAAAAGGGACAATGGCCTCTGCTTGCTTTTATGCCAGACACCTTAATCTCTCCAAGCATGCCACTGGTGCCTTCCAAGATGCCACCTCGATGCTGGGATTCATAGAGAGTGAGTCTGAGTAGGTAAGTCCATGTGTGGGTTTTTTAAGAGGAACTGCTTAGGGTTTCAGCAGTTTCTTTCACTGACTCAATCTTTGCTGGTTTTTGCAGCTAGAAGTTGTGGGGACTTATCTTTCTAGCATTGGAACCTTGGGCTGGGGAGCATCTGGTGTGGGTCTGGGACTCTTTACTCCTGAGATATTCCTCCCAAATTTTATCCACTACACGTGGATGGGGGACTAGCCCATTATGTTTCTGTGCCCCTCCTACCAGTCTTGATGGATGTGCTTTCTTTAATTCTGTAGTTGTCAGACTTCCATTCAACACAATTTCTGATGGTTCTGAGTGATAGTTGTTCTACATTTTATTTTTAATTTTGATGTGATTGTGTGAAGAGGTGAGCCATGTCTGCCTATGACACCATCTTGACTGGAAATCCAATTCACTCTTTTTTAATGTATATTTTATTGATTATGCTATTACAGTTGTCCCTTTTATTCTCTCCCCTTTATCATCCTCTGCCAAGTATCCCCAATTCTTCTAGCATTCCCCCCACTTAGTTCATGTCCATGGGTTGTACATATAAGTTCTTTGGCTTCTCCATTTCCCATATTATTCTTAACCCCCCTCCCCTCACTGTCTATTTTGTACCTACCAATTATGCTTTTTATTCCCTGTACCTTTTCACCTATGCTCTCCCACCCCCTCCCCTCTGATAACGCTCCATGTGATCTCCATTTCTGTGATACCGTTCCTGTTCTAGTTGTTTGCTTAGTTTGTTTTTGTTTTTAGGTTCAGTTGTTGATAGTCATGAGTTTGTAGTCATTTTACGGTTCATAGTTTTGATCTTTTTTTCCTTAAATAAGTCCCTTTAATATTTCAATAATAAGGGATTGGTGATGATGAACTCCTTGAACTTGGAGTTCCCTTATCTGGGAAGTACTTTATTTGCCCTTCCATTCTAAATGACAGCTTTGCTGGGTAGAGTAATCTTGGATGTAGTTCCTTGCTTTCAATGACTTTGAATATTTCTTTCCAGCCCCTTCTTACCTGCAAGGTTTCTTTTGAGAAAGCAGCTGATAGTTTTATAGGAACTCCTTTGTAGGTAACTCTCTTCTTTTCTCTTGCTACTTTTAAGATTCTCTCCTTATCTTTAATCTTTGGCAATTTATTTATAATGTGTCTTGGTCTATTCCTCTTGTTTGGTACTCTCGGGTTCCTGGAATTCCTGAAAGTCTATTTTCTTTGCCAGATTAGGGAAGTTTTTTCCATGATTTTTTCAAGTAAGTTTACAATTTCTTACTCTTCCTCTTCTCCTTCTGCCACCTC
The DNA here is from genome assembly GCA_004026765.1 of Micronycteris hirsuta. Classification (NCBI taxonomy): domain Eukaryota; kingdom Metazoa; phylum Chordata; class Mammalia; order Chiroptera; family Phyllostomidae; genus Micronycteris; species Micronycteris hirsuta. The sequence continues at coordinate 8,065 of PVJI01019163.1, forward strand.
TATGATTCGGGTGTTGGAACGTTTAAAGTTGTTTCCAGAGGTTCCTAAGCCGGTCTTCATTTTTTTAATTTCTCGTTTCTTCATTCTCTTCCCATTGAATGTTTATTTCTTCTTTTTATTCCATATTGTTGATCTGAGTCCCAGTTTCCTTCCCCTCACTGTTAGTTCCCTGTATATTTTGCTTTATTTCACTTTGCATAGCCTCCACTTCTTCCTTTATTTTGCGAGCATACCTAAGTATTTCTGTGAGCATCCTGATTACCAGTGTTTTGAGCTCTGCATCTGATATGTTGGCAACCTCCTCATCACTTAGTTCTTTTTATGGAATTTTGATCTGTTCTTTCATTTGAGCCATATTCTCTGTCTCGGTGTGCCTGTTGTGTTGTAAGGAGAAGAGCCCTAGATATTTGCCAGTGTTGGGCAACCCACTTTGCCATGTTGTGGCACTATATGTGGGGGAGGACTCAGAAAGGGAACACCACCACTTGCTTGGCTAATGCCCCACTTTAAGTGACTTCCCCTGCTACCTACAAGCGAATTGCACCCTTTGAGGAGTTTCCCTGGTACTGATTCCCTGGTGGGTATGCTTGTGTATATTCTAGGGCCCCATAGACCCCCCAACCATCTCTTCTGTAAGACTGGCAGTGTCTCCCACTGCCACAAGACCCACAGGTTTTTACAGCCAAAGGTTATAAGGCTTTTTTTCCTGGCACTGGAACCCTGGGTTGTGTGATCTATATCGCTCCCCAGTTGTTCCTCCTGGTTTATCCATGTACGAATGTGGGACCACCTGGTCTACCAGCTGCCACCTCACCTGGCCTGTCTGTCAGCCACCATCTTGCTGCTCATCCTCTCTGCCCCAGCTACCTATCTCCACCCCACCTACGAGTCTGGATGTTTTTTCTTTAACTCCTCCATTGTCAGAAATCCATACAGTTTGATTTTCTGGCAGCTCTGGTTGTTTTTTGTTTTTAAATTTGTTGTTATCCTTCTTCTGATTGTGTAAGTAAGTGAAGTATATTTACCTACACCTCCATCTTGGCCAGAATCTCCTTTATTCACACTTTACAGACACTATTATAAGGTTATTCTCAGAAAGCGAGCTTTATAAGTATGCAATAATATTATTTCTTAAAAGTAATGGGTTCAGTAGTTGGTGTCTCATTTACTCAGTAAAACACAGGAATAAGAGATGTTTCTAAGGATGGTAATTATGTGTATGAATAGGTAAATTATTATTTCAGTGAATGTACCACATTGTGCAGCATTTAGTACCCTTGGTAAAAGCATAGGTAGAAAGATGTTTCTATGTATTTTAGCTGTGTAAATGAATGAAAACAATGTTACTGAATTGAAAAATATGTTCAAAACACTGTATTGCATAGAATACACTTGGTTATATCACAGAAATTTAAACATTTTATTCTGAATTATAGCCTTTGTTATAATCAGATACTTTATTTCTGTGAAAAAAAATTTGTTCAGAGCATTGCCTGATTTAAAACACTCTATAAATGCATAGCTATAGAAGATATTTATAAGAATGCTTGTTGTATAATGTGAATATGTACTGTATTACTTCATTAACGATATGTTTAGCAGTATGTGATACATGAAATGTACCATGTATGTAACATATATAAAATATGTTTCTATAGTGATAGAATTTGGATGCATCTGGGTAGCATGATTTCAGTGTTCATCGCATGCTTTTTATAATAAAATCTGTAAAGACCCACATATAAATGTTTCTATGAATAATTGTATACGTCAATAAGTACAAGGTTATTTTCAGATAATAAATGTTTTCACCGTACTTAGCTGCATTAAAATATCCATAAAAGCACATATACAAACATTGTTCCTAAAATTATAGTTTTATATATGGAAAAGTATAGTCTTATTTCAGTAAAGAATTGTGTTCACCACACTATAATGAATGAAATACACTATGTATAGTGTTCTCATTCACTTCTACAATGAGCACTTTCAAAACATCATTTATAATTGTGCCTTCACAGAGTATGCTTCACACATGCTTTCACTGAAATGACACAACTCAGATGCAATGAAATTCTATCACTTTTAGAAACACCTTTTATATGCATGGCTTTGAATAGTGCGTTCCATACACTACCATGTGGATATCATATTATTTTAATTAAAACACAGTGCTTATTACTGTATTCAGTTAGTATTCTTGCAAACATTTTTAGTTATGTGCTTTGCAGATATATTCAATGCAGCATATGTGGTGAGCACATTGTTTCACTGAAATAATGTTACTCAGGTACAACAAAATTCTACTGTAGTATAGAAACAACTTTCATTCACTGAAATAACACTGTTCTTATTTACATAGAGCAGTAGCATTCTTAGAGACATCTTTTATGAATGGGCCTTACAAGTTACTAAAAATAAAACATTGTGTGACAAATACATTCATATACTAAAAAATATACTATATTTATTAATCTATGCAACTATCATTCTTAGAAATATATTTTCTACATGCGTCTTTTTGAGTGTTTCAGTACCTTGGTCCACAATGTACTGAACACATTTTCTAAAATAACTGTGCCAATTAACATACGCAGTTAGAATTCTTAGAAATGTTTCTTTTACATGTGCATGTAAAGAGTTTGTTAAATGCAGCATAGTTTTGTGAATATATTAATTTATTTAATGAACATACACACATATTTATATATACAGCTGCTGTTTTTAAATATCTTGTAAAACCAACCCTCTATTGAGTAGACTGAAAGGAACACAAATGTTGAAAAAAATCACTGAAATAACATACAGTAGTCCTTTGTTATCTGGATTTTTGGTTTTCTGGATTTTGGTTACTCATGTTCAAATGTGGTCTGAAAATATTAAAGACAAAATTCTAGAAATAAACCAATTCTTATGTTTTAAATTGTGACCAGGATGCAACAAAATTCTGCCACCTGAAGAAATATCATTTAGTCATATGGCACTATACAGTGTATTCTGTGCAGCACAATGTAATCTGTACATTCTTTCAATGAAATAACACTGTGCTTATTCACATATACAAGTAGAGTTCTTTTTTTAATTGTTTCTCAAGTAAAGTTGTCTCCATTTTTACACCACCACAGCCCCCACCCCACCCATTCCTGCCTCTCTTCCTTGAACCTACCACCTTTTGCTTTGTCCATGTGTCCTTTATACATGTCCTTCAATGGGCCCTCCCCTATTTTCCTCCATTATCACTCTTCCCCCGTCTCTTCTGCTTACTATCAGTTTGTTCTTAATTTCAATGTTCCTGGTTGTAGCAGTGTTTTCCACACACGTGTACACATGCATGTTCCTGAGGATGTACGTGTTTTGAGCACAGCTCCGTGTGATTTCCATGTGGGCAAGTGTGGATCATGTCTGTGGAATGGGAATTCTCTAATAGGAATTTGGCAAAGATGTATCTTAAAAAATTCTGGCTTGCTGAGCCCTGCATATTATATTACGCTGGTCCTGTCTGCCACCGGACCTGAATTTACATCCTAATGCCCTGCTAATGAGTAAAACTACCCTGTTCTGCTTAATCCCATGAATAATCAATCCAATGTAAATGTGTCCTAAAGCCTCTAATAAAAACCCCGGCTAAGCGACCCACGAGGTCTTTTTCCCAAGATGGAGGTAGTGGGAAAGACCCGTGGCTGCCGGATTCTCATCTCCAAGTGTGTCTCTGGGTAAGATTGATTCACACAATTGGGGCGGTCCCCCCCACAGATTTTGTGGGTCGAAATCTGTGACACCTGGTTATATTTTGCTTGCTTGTTTGTTTTGTTGATCAGGTCCCACTTATAGGTGAAATCACATGTTATTTGTCTTTCACTGCCTGGCTTATTTCACTTAGCATAATGGTCTCTAGTTCCATCCATGCTGTCACAAAGGGTAGGAGCCCCTTCTTTCTTTCTCCTGTGTAGTATTCCACTGTGTAAATGTACCAATGTTTTGATCCACTCATTTATTGATGGGCACTTAGGTTGCTTCCAGCCCTTGGATATTGTAAATTGTGCTGCTATGAATATTGGGGTGAGTAGGTTCTTTTGAATTGGTGTTTCAGGATCCTTAGGGTATAATCCCAACGGTGGTATTGCCAGGCCAAAAGGCATTTCCATTTTTATTTTTCTGAGGAAATTCCATAGTGTTTTCCATAGTGGTTGTGCCAGTCAGCATTCCCACCAACAGTGCACTAGAGTTCCCTTTTCTCTACATCCTCTCCAACACTTGTTGTTTGTTACTTTGTTTATTATGGCCATTCTCAATGGCTTGAAGTGGTATCTCATTGTGGTTTTAATTTGCATCTCTGATGGCTAGTGATGCTGAGCATCTTTTCATATGTCCCTGGGCCCTTGTATGTCCTCCTAGGAGAAGTGTCTGTTCAGGTCCGTTGACCATTTTCTAAATGGGTTGTTTGTCTTCCTGGAGTAGAGTTGCGTAAGTTCTTTATATATTTTGGAGATCAAATACTTATTTGAGATATAATTTGCAAATATGTTTTCCCATATGGTTGGTTCTCTTTTCATTTTGCTGATGTTTCCTTTAGCCATGCAGAAGCTTTTTATTTTTATGAGATCCCATTTGTTTATTCTTTCCTTTATGTCCCTCTAGGAGACATATCATTATACTTTTTTCATTTGAGGTAGGTTATCATTTTTCCACCTGTAGGAATCTTTTCTGTAGCTGTTATTTTTCTCATCATCCAGTTTGTGTTTTCCTCCGCCTTTCTGATAACAGAGTATACTTATGTTAGTTACCTTAACATTTATTTCTTGTATTATTTTTATTAATTAGGTCATTTCTGAGTCTGTTTCTAATTATTGGTTTTTCTCTTGGTCACAGGACATATATTTCTGCTCCTCATGCTTGGTAATCTATAAAAACTATTTATTTTATATTTTCACTGTAAAGAAGTTGCAAAAGAGTACACAGAGTTCCAAAATACGCTTTGTTCAATTTAATCTAATGCTGACATCTTCCATAACCCTAGTAAAATTATGCAAGCTAGGATATTCACATTGATACAAATCTATTTGACTTTCTCCAATTTTGAACATCTGGGAGACTATGAACTCAACTTTCCGTAACTCACTGTAGGGAAAATGGTCAGTCAGGCTCCCTCGCCCGGATGTCCAGGCAACTAAGATAAGCAATATTCCTGTATCCTTGAGAATGGGCTTGAATGTGCAGAATCATGCTTTGTTATATAAAATTTTGGCAACCTGGCAGCTTTGTGTGCATTTAATATATAAGGGAGTTGGGACTCCCCACAACGCGACACATACGTAGCTTGCGACCTTCGTGGATAGCCTCTCCCTTATACGTCAAGCCTTTGCATGTCGAGCATCCTTTAGCTATAGCATCAGCTTCCCCAAGGTGAGAATATGGAGGAGCAGCTGGAGGGAAGCTGGGCTCAGAATCTCAGAACCCACCCTCAGACTCAATTTCTGTCCATCACTGCCCCACTCTGGCCTCAGGAAGCAGCTTCTCATGATCCTCTGGTCCTGGTGGATTCCCAGGTTTTTCTCTATGACCAGCTGAGATATTAGGTAAAGATATTTAAGGAAGACTTTGAGATAAAATGGGCATATTCCTGGGAAAATATAAAGTACCAACCAAATTGGCCCAAGAAGAAATAGAAACCTAAAATAGGTTTAAAAAAATAAAAGTAAAAGACCTTGCCCTTCTTTAAAAAAAAAAAAAAAAAAAAAGAACCCTAAGCCAAGACAGTTGACAGGTGAGTTCTTTCAGGGACAGTTCATTCTTATCTTATATACATTTTTTCTTCTAGGCAATAACGATAGAGGTTCAACAACCTGTTTTACTTTAACAAAAGAAAAGAAAGGAAAGCATAGGCCCACTTTCTTTATAAACACAGAAAAATTCTTTTTAATGTAAAAATGTGTTTATTCACAATCCTTGAGAAGTTACCATTCCTTCAAAACACATTTATGAACAAAATGTCAAAAAATTACAATAGTAGCTTATGCCAAACCAAAAATATATGTCTCATGTATATAAGCTTTAAAAAGCATAACACAGGCAATGTGAATATATATGATCTTCAAAATATTTCCAATGGCATAGTTACAACTTAAATTATATTAAGATGGACATAAATAATAGCATTACTTAATATATTTACATATTTATAGTGTCATATTTGTCTTTCACCGCCTGGCTTATTTCACTTAGCGTATGCTCTCCAGATCCATCCATGCTGTCGATACCATATGATCTCACCTAATTTTTTGTTCCACTAATTAGGTGGAACCTAATCAACAAAACAAAGAAGTGACCTAAATATAACCAGAGACATTGAAATAAAGAACAAACTGATGGTAGCCAGAGAGGAGGTGGGAGGGGGATAACAGGGGGGTGGGAAAGGGGAAGGATCATAAAGGACCCATGGATAAAGCCAAAGTGGGGTAGGATCAAGGGTGGGGTTGGGTTGGGTGGGGGGAGTGGAAGGGGACAGTGGAGACAACTGTACCTGAACAACAATAAAAAAATTTAATAAAAATAATATATTTGATGATATATTTTACTGAGAGATTTTAATTAATAAAATTTAGTTAATTTATTCCTAAGTCTCAAAAAATAAAGTGTCATATTTATTTCTATGAGATAAAAAAAGAGATGATACTATAGGTGTCATTGCCTTCCACCACCCACCATAATCTGGAAGCAGGTAGGACAGTTTTTTAGTTGTGCACAGGCACAGTATCACTGCTTGGGGCAGAGCATCACACACAGTTTGTTTACCCTCACCCAGGGTTATGGCACACCCTAGCTGGGGCTTCAATCCATCATCTTGGGGTTTCCTAAGATGTGGCAGTGATTTCCACACACGTGTAAACATGCAGTCCTGAGAATTTACACGTTTTGAGCACAGCTCCGTGTGATTCCCGTGTAAGCAAGTGTGGATCATGTCTGTGGAATGGAAATTCTCTAATAGGAATTTAGCAAAGATGTATCTTAAAAAATTCTGGCTTGCTGTGCCCTGCATATTACTTTAACCTAGTCCTATCTGCCACCGGACCTGAATTTACATCCCAATGCCTTGCTATGAGTAATCCTACCCCTGTTCTGCTTAATCCCATGAATAATCAATCCAATGTAAATGTGTCTTAATGCCTCTAATAAAAGCCCCAGCTAAGCAACCCACAAGGTCTTTTCTCCCCAAGATGGGGGTGGTAGAGGAGACCCATGGTCACCGGATTCTCACCTCCAAGCGTGTCTCTGGGTAAGATTGATTCACGCGATTGGGGCGGTCCCCCCACGGATTTTGCGGGTCGAAATCCGCGACACTATGACCTTTCCCCCTTCTCTGGGGAACGCAGGCTCTCTTGCTATCTCAGGATTCCCTCCCCCACTCCAGGGAGCATAGGCTTTCACACCAGATTGGGGTTCCCCCACTCCCCAGTGATCTGGCCAGACCCCCTGTTACAATTTCCCCCTTTAACACTCTGGAATTTGTAATCTTACAAAGACAAATGGGCAAAAGTCTCGTTCTTCTGTAGCTACTCCCTAGTAGCCAAGGCCATAGTCCTACCCAACCCCTGGTCCAGAGATCCCTAACAGAAAGGACATCTGAACTGGATGGAGGCCTTCATGCCAAGGAAAAGGATCTTGCATAGTCCAGGTCAACTGGCTACCCCTGAAGCATTGTGCACGATGTCCAAAGGATGACATTGCTGGACAAGTTGGCATCCTTGTCATATTCTAGAGGTGAAAAATTTAGCAAGAGGGTTAGAAGATATAATCAGAACCATAACAACTAAATGACAAAGGTAAGGACTAACTCTGCTATGTCTCAGACTAAGAAAGGAGTGGTTTCCTTGGAGTAAGGTGTGCAAGTCATGTCACACCTGTCCAGAGCCTTTTTTCTCACTATACCTAACTCAGGCTGAGTGGAAATATTCTAGGATTCCTCACTTTAACACTTTTGGCCCTTTTCTGTCTAAACCATTAGGGCAGAAAAGGAAAGCAATTTTAAGTGAAGCCAACAGACCGTCCCATACTTCACCAACTCAACCATTTAGTCCAACCAAACGGTTGAGTCTCAGGAGGGAGCAATGCAGATGGGCTTCTTAGTGGGTCTTATACTGTATAAACAAACACCCAGGTAATGAGGTCATGGACACACACTCTATGGATACTCTATGAATGAAGGATGAACACAGGTTAATTCTTATAACAAGCCATAAACTAGATATAGATATATCTAGTTTGTATCTAGATATAGATGTATATATCTCTACATATCTATATATATATCTCCAAGGTATACAATATGTGTGTGTATATATGTATGCTTTCTGACAATTATCTGTTATTATGTACATAATAATACAATGTTATCTGTCAATTATCTCAATAAAACTAAATTTAAAAAAATAAAAAATAAGATGAATTGATGGATGGCTAGAGGGATGGATGAATGAATAGATGAGTGAATAGATACATGGTAAACAGATGTGTGGTAATAGATATGTTTAGTAAAATATTAATGTAAATGGTATAAAATATTAGTAAATTTTTTAGTAATGTATTAATCTAAATGATGGATATATAGTTTACTGTAAATTTCAACTTTTCTATACATTAGAAAATTTTCATAATAAATTGTTGAGAAATCTTGATCAAATACAGTTCATCCCAGGAATGCAAAGAGGGTTTAAATTCAGAAATTTGATCGATTCATATTAATGAACTAATGGGGAAAAAAAATTGTGCTGAAAAAGTATTTGAAAAAGTTAGCCCTTTCTAAAGGCTCTCAGAAAACTAGGATCAAGAAGAAGTTTTCCTATCAGCAGGAAAGTCTCAGACATTCCACGCAGCACATCTTCACTGATATGTCACCTAAAGCAAGGAACATGAAGGAAAGAATAAACAAATAGGACCTCATCAAATTAAAAAGCTTCTGCATGGCTAAAGAAAACAGCATTATAATGAAAATAGAACCAACTATATGGGAAAACATATTTGCCAATGATACCTCGGACAAGGGTTTGATCTCCAAAATGTATAAAGAACTCACAGGACTCTACTCCAGGAAGACAAACAACCCATTTAAAAAATGGACAAAAGACTTGAACAGACACTTCTACAAGGAGGACATACAGAGGGCACAGAGATATGAAAAGATGCTCAGCATCACTGGCCATCAGAGAGATGCAAATTAAAACCACAATGAGATAATACTTCACACCAGTGAGAATGGCCATCATAAACAAAGCAACAAAAAACAAGTGTTGGAAAGGATGCGGAGAGAAGGGAATCCTAGTGCAGTGTTGGTGGGATTGCAGACTGGTGCAGCCACTATGGATAACAGAACGAGGTTTCCTCAGAAAAATAAAAATGGAACTGCTTTTTGACCCAGCAATTCTACTACTGGGATTATACCCTAAGAATCCCTGAAACACCAATCCAAAAGAACCTATGCACCCCAGTGTTCATAGCACACAATTTACAATAGCCAAGTGCTGGATGCAACTTAAGTGCCCATCAGTAAATGAATGGATCAAAACACTGGTACATTTACACAATGGAATACTACTCAGCAGAGAGAAAGAAGGAGCTCCTACCCTTTGTGACAGCATGGATGGAACTGGAGAGCATTATGCTAAGTGAAATACCAGGTGGTGAGGGACAAATACCATATGATCTCACCTTTAACTGGAACATAATCAACAAAAGAAAAAAGCAAACAAAATATAACCAGATATATTTAAATTAAGAACAATCTAACAGTAACCAGGGAGGGGGGGAGGAGGAAATAATGGAGGGAAAGGTTTTCAGGAACTGCTATAAAGGACACATGGACAAAACCAAGGGGGAGGGTGAAAGCAAGGGAGGGAGGTCGGTTTGGCTGGGGTCAGGGGGAGTTGGGGGGGTGGAATGCAGACAACTGTAATTGAACAACAATAAAATAATTTTTAAAAAATGTTTTAAAAGTTAAAAAAAAAAGTTTTCCTAACTTGATAAAAGTGGTCTTCAAAAAAACCTACACCAGGTTTCTAGTGGAGTTGGAAGCATTGTTTTTGTGATCAAGTACAAAACAAGGATACCTACTCCTTCCATGACTATTCACTGGAGTTTAATGTTTCTGCCACCTCAATCAGACACAAACAAGGAATAATATATATACGAGTCAAAAGTAAAAAGTTAACCTGTCTTATTTTTTAGGAATAAAGATAAAATAAAAAAGAACGCTGATCAGCTATATGAAAAAATGCCATATGATGAACAGACAAACAATATCAACAACTACAAAATGATAAGAGAGTTCAGTAAGATTCCAGATAAAAGATCAACATACAAAAATACTAGCATTTCTTTACATTGACAGTAATTAGAAAAAAGTAATTAAAAAGATAAGATGTCATTTATGTGAGCAACATAATCTCTCAAGTACCTAGGAATTAGTCTGACAAAGAAGTCACAGGACTTTTCAGAAAATGGTTAATTTTTATAAAAGAACATAAAACAAGGTGAATAGAAGGAAAAATATAACATATTCAAGGATAGGATGAATATATATATGTGTGTGTGTATATATATTCTTTTAACTTCACCCAAGGATATGCTTATTGATTTTAGAGAGAGAAGAAGGGAGATAGAGAGAGAGGGAAACATGGATATGACAGAGCAACATCAATTGGTTGGCTCTTGTATATGACCCCACGGAGGACCAAACCTGCAACCTAGGCATGTGCCTTGACCAGGAATCGAGTCCATGACCTTTTGGTCTGTGGGATGGTGTGCCAACCAACTGAGCCACACCAACTAGGGTGATGACTTAATATTTTAAAGATGGCAGTTCTCCACTTAATCCTCAGAATAAGTTCAATTCCAATCAAAATCTCATCAGCATGTTTGAAAGATGTACTTAACTTATTCTAGCATTGATATACTTGAACAAAGGGAAACAAATTGCTAGTTAAATTTTGAAAAAAGAGCAAGGCTGAGGGCTCACTCTACAAAACACTAGACCTCTATGAAGTCATGGAAATAAGACAAACGGCGTGACCCTGACATGGAGAATTGAGCTTAGGAAGAAGCTTCACTTCTGGAAAAAGGATAAACAGTTTAGTAGGTGTGTTTGGAAAACTGACTCACTATGTGGAAAAAATCCTTTGTACAAGGTCACTTCGGATGGATAAAGTCCTAGGTATGAAAGATAAAGCTACAAAGCTTTCATTAATGAAAGAAAATGTGGATGATATGTCATCTTGGAGCAGTGAAGAACTTCTTAAATTAGACTAACATTTTTACCTATAGCCATAAATTAAGGGATTTGGCTACATCAGTTAAAGATATAAACAGATATAAAAATATAAAGCAGATAAAGATAGGGAAAGTCCACACAGTGGAGAAGGTACTAAGTGATTAATTCAAAATAGAAAAGGAAATGGCACAACTGAAAACATTGGGAGAAGGGGAAACATTAATGGCCAACATACACATGGAGATTCCAAACTCAATAGTAATCAGAGTAAGGCAAATTTAACAAAAGACTGTCCACCTCACATCCAACCAATTTGCATAAATTTGAAAGTCATATGATACCCAGCATGCGTATGTGAGGGGAACAAGACTCCTCATCCTCTAAGAGGAAATGTAGACAAGTTCTGGCAAATGAAGCAAACTGGGCAGAACTTAGTGAAACTAACTTGTGTTTACTCTGTTACTCATTGCCTGCCCTGCAGAACTGTGCCCAGCTCCTTTCTGGGAGTGATGGGGATGCTTGTCTCAGTCTCTCTTGTGCAGGTGGATAATTGATGTCTGCCTGGGGCAGGTGGGAGGAAATTGTGGTGGACAAATGCTACAAACAAGAGCAAGAGACAACTAGGTATTGCTGCTGCAAAGTGGGCATACCTTTAAAAGCATACTGTTGAGAGAAAAATACATGAAGTCATGTGACTTCAACAACACAGGAACAAATCAAACACACACAACACACATAGGGAGAGGCATGGAGCAGGACAAGTGGATCGTAGGACGACTCCACTCCCGAATGAAATAAGCCTGGGTCCAAACTGGGCCTCTCATGGATGGTTCCAAAAGGTAAAAAAAAGAGCCAAGGCCCTCATTTTATTGGCAACGGACTTTCATTCTTACCCTCATCTGCCTGCCGTTTTAGTCTGTCTCTTAGTTAGCTCCCCACATTTTCTAGATGTTTTTACATTTCTTACATTTTATAGATGAAGAAACCGAGTCACAGACCTATCATATAACATTTTCAAAGTCACAGAGCTGGTAAATGTTAGAACTGAACTTTGAAGGAGGGTTGGCTGCCCCACATCTGGTTCTTAGCTGCTATTCTCCACCACCTGGGATAGGTAAAGAAAGCAGGGTTGTTGGGACATTAAGGAGACACAGGGGTCTCAGGGAGTAGGGTCAATGAAAGATACTTGGAGGCAGGGGTCAGTTTGTACTGACTGCCATAGAGACACCCATGGTCAGACTCTGGATCTGATTGGTGTGTGAGATGGGGGATTGGGAAAGATTCCTGGACTGTTTCTATGTTCTCCTTAACATCAGGCCCTTTGCACCTTTTCTTCCCCTTTCACCTGGTTATCTTCTGCTTTTTCTTCTGGTCTCAGCTCTGTTGTCACTGCCTTGGAAAAGCCTTCTCTAATAGCTCTCTCTGAGAGGAGTTAAAGTATAATCTTTTAAAAGGGTAAAATCTTTACTCTGGGATAAATATCAGATAAACATGTATCAATAATTTGACTTTGTTAATTTATGAGGAAACCAACAAGGTGTAAAATTTGGTTCAAAGGACAGTCTATAGCACAGGCATCTTTATAAGCATCCAGGAACGCAAAATGGATCCGCAACAGATATAACACTGGTCCATATTCACAGAGAAGGAGTCAGTTGCACCTCTCCCTGATGACAATCATTTATCTCTCTATGGGCAAGAATCCTTTACATTGATCTTTGTTTTCTACACCTTATGGGATCATAAAACAGCTCAGTGACAATGAAAGCACAGATGCCATAGTTCAGCTAAGCCAGGAAGGGTCTGCCAGACCATGCCCATTAGAAGGACATCCAGTAAGTTTTCTGGCCATTTCAAAATTATAGTTTTCCCAAGGGGGTTGAATCCCCCATGCGTCTCCCCTGTGATACCCATCATGGCAACATTTACCTGTCCCACGGGAGAGCAGAGGGTAGGGGAGGCTGAAACAAGCCTTGTGACCCCTGGTGAGATGCTCTTATCAGGCCTGGGTTCTGAGCATTCTGGAGAAATTGCACCCATACTTGTCAGCAATACAGGTTTCAGCACATATTTGAGTTGACTCGGAACATGGCAGTGGCAGTTGGGAATTCAGGCAGTGGTCAGAATGGGGGGCCAGTGAATAGAAGTTACAAAGAGGAACTTGGTTTGGTGTCAAGGGTGGGAGGATTCTTACTAAAACTGGGCTGGGCAAGCCAAGGCCATGACTCAGAGGAGCCTTGTCAAGGAGGAAGTACTAGTCAGGAGCTGGGTCCCATCTCTATCATGGACCTGGGTATCCATCATGCCTCTCTTCCCCACTCCCAGGAAGAGGCCCTAGAACTGGGTGTGCTGAGACCCAGAGCTGACAGGTACTGGTCATTGCATCTTTCCACAGCCACAGGCATCCCATGGAGGGTTGTCATGTCCTTCCCCAAGAGCATTCCTCCTTACTGCAGGAGCCCAGCCAGGCTGCCCAAGCAAGTACTACCCAGAGTTCAATGTCTTTGTGACATCCTGTTTGTGAGAAGGCATCACATAGCTTCCAGGTACAGGTGGTTGGCCATCCCCACAGGTATTAATGGCTCCCTCCATGCTTTGCTCTCCCTGTTTTCCAATCACTCCCTGTGCTTCTGTTTCCTAGGCATTGCCAAAGTGTCCCAAAGTACATATGGCACTTGGAATATGTCCTTCATAGGGGGCACGCATCCAAATTTACAGCTTATCAGCCAGCTGTCTCACTGCCTTTTCATGGCCCAACTCTGCTTCCAGAAACAGATCTGCTCTTTCTTCCCGGCGCCCCATGCAGGGATCTGGGTAGTGGCTGATCTGTGCCCTGAGGTGAGGAACCTCATCTGGACACCAGCGCTATAAGAGAAGAGGTCTTCATCTGTCCCTCTTGGCTTTATCCCATGAAAAATCCTCTGTCCTCTGGTCAAATTTTGGAGTGGAAGGTTTCACTCCTGATCCCCAGAACAGAGAAAGAAACTTTAAAAATAAAAGCCATTGTGTAATGCTTGTGGAAACAGTGGTTTTGGTTTTACATAATCTGCAACAGAAATGCTGGTGTCATTTCAGACTCCAGCCATATGGGAGCTTCACCTGGTGAAGGAGCCAACTGGATGGGGTTAGGGGTGAGATAATGCCACACAACATCGTACAAGGGAGGAAGTTCCAAACCTATTTCACCAAGTGCAGCTTCAGTTGTTTTTTTCCCATCTATATATGTGGCTTCTGGAAAGGAGGCTCTTGATTTCTGCTAAACATCAGAGCAGCGAGAAGGGGCAGAAGTCTGGCTCCATTGTACCTGCATGGTACTGACAAGAGGAGTGTCTATGCCCCCCACCACACCACAGTCCTCGTGCAAATGACCCTGCTGGAGAAGACAGTCTTTGGAAAGGAAGGAAGGAGACAAGGGTAGGGGATACTCCTCTTTTGATCCTTGGGCAGGAAGACTTAGAGGTCATCCTGGGCTCACAAGCACAGGAGTAATATTTATCATGAGGCTTGAACCCCCAATACTCATCATGAGAAGAGACACTTTACTCCCAGCACTTCCCTCCTGAAAACTCTGAATTTAAAAACAAACAAACAAACAAAAACAAAGCAAGGGCCATGCTTATCTTTCTCACCACATTTCTGCCTGGCTTGTCCTATAGGGTGTTCCTGACCAGAAGTCCCACCACCACCTGAAGCCCAAGCCCCCTTTCACACTCGAAGTGGGTTACTGTCCGAAGAACAAACACCTGGTGTTTGCTGCTCCAGAGAATGGTTTGAGGTCCTCCTTTCTTGAGCATCTCCTGCCCCTACCTGAGTCAAGGACACTGCTGGCCATCAGCACCCCTCCTCGTGCCTGTTCCACCCAGGACTACCACGCCTGGGGAAGAATCTGGATGGGGACACATGGTCAGGTAAGAATACTGACTTCCCATCATTCTCTCACAGGTGCCCATTCTGGAGACTCTGGTCACCCGGGTATCATTGACTTGCTGGTCCTCTGTGCGCTCAGGCTGAGACAAGAAAGGAAATGTGTAAATGTGCTTGGTGTGGTCCCCATGCGGCCACGTGAATCAGGGGCCCAACCCTCATCCTGCCTCAGGCTTGTCCAGGAAACCCTTCTCTGAAGGATAGTTTAGGCCAAGAATTCCATGTGGTCACTATCGCTGTTGGTCACATGTACCTTCCCTGAGAATCTCTAGTTCTTCATTGACATAGCAGGGAGTAGCTATCATGGGGCTAGGGTAGAGTCATAGCCAGTCTGAACATCAAGCTGATTGTTGGTATGGGGCCTCATTCAGTATATATGTGCGTGCACTTATGTGTGTGTTTGTGTGTGGGTGCACATGTTTGTGTCTCTGTGTATAGGTATGCATGTGTGCACATATGCATATGCATGTCTCTGTGTGCCTTGCCTGCATACACATATGTTTGTATGTGTGTGTGTGTCTATGTGTCTGCATCTGCATATGGGTGGGTGTGGGCATCTCTCCAACAGTCTGCAACTCACATCCACACACCCCCAGGGAGATCCAACTTGCAGGAGGCTGACTTGGGTAAGAGGATCAGGACTTAGAGAGGGGTCAGGGGCATACTCATTCCTCATAGCCAGAGTCATAGCCCAGCTCCTTCCACTAACTGTTCATAGGGCTTACAGCAAGTTTTGTGGCATGGACTGTTTATAACATTAGAGTGATTTTTTCGCCTAAATGTGGGTTTTGCCATGGTTTTGTTGCAGAAATTTAAAATTTTTATTTGTATTCCAAAAGCTTGACTCCTAGCTTTGTTCACCAGTTTTCAGAAAAGTAAGCAAGCTTTCTAGCATCCTGCCCAAGTGATTGAATCATTTTGTGTATAATTTGCTATTAGCATCACTGAAGGGATCATGCACTTCCATCAGTCTTGGTTGAGGTTCAGCCTCTCTCTAGGACTCCTCAGTGGCTAAACATCACTTTCCTGAGTATTTCACACTTGGTCACAGGAGCCTTTGGAGCACTCAGAGATGTGTGTGTAAATGGGAGGAATTTGGCTGGCGCAGTCAAACAAATCAAATGTCCAAAATGCCTATAAAAACAAATGTGACCACAAAATGTTATGTAAAGCTGACACGCCTGAGTGTGAGGCATTTGTCCATCAGGCTTAGTATGGTGAGCCAGCTTTGATGAGGCCAGAGTGTGCCAGCTTCTACCCTAGCCCTGCCTAAGGTTGTACTTGGCACCAGTGCACCATGGCAAGTACTTATTAGCAAGGGGTATTTTGAAGAGAAATCATATCTACTAAATTCCGTAAATAGTTTCCATTTTGGTCTAGGTGCATCAGGGTCCTTCAGAGAAACAGAACCAATAAGATATTTCTGTGTGTACATACGTGTATGTGAATATGTGTGTGCACCTGTATGTGTCTAGGGAGATGTGGTCTGTGTAAGAAATAGGCTCACACACTTATGGTGGTATGGTAAGTCCAAAATCTTCAGGGAGGGCATCAGGCTGGAGACCCAGGGAACTGATGGGAACTAACTAAATCTTAAAGATCCTCTGTCAGCAGAAGTCCTTCTTCCTTGGGTCAGTCTTTGTTCTGTCTAGGCCTTCAACTGATAGCATGTGGCCCTCCACAATACAGTAATCAGCTTGACTCAAAGTCTGTTGATTTAAATGTTAATCTTATCTAAAAAACATTTCCAGAGACTTCTGGCCAAGATGAAGGCATAGATAGATACACTTTCCCTCCTCGCACAACCAAAGGACAATAACAAATACAAAAACAAAAAGTAACCAGAACTGCCAGAATATTGAACTGTATGGAAGTCCAACAACCAAAGAGAAACATTCATTGATACTGGTAAGAGGAGTGGAGATGGGCAGCTAGGGAGGAGTGGATGTGCGGCAAGGCAGTGACTGGAGAACCCAGTGGACAAGGCAGTGGATGGGGGATGCAATGGGCAAAGTGGTGGCTGGCAGACCAGGCAGTCTTACATTTGTGTGCAGATAAACCAGGAGGAAAAACTAGGGAGTGAGACAGACAACACAACCCAGGGTTCCAGCGCAAGAAAAGAAAGGCTCAAAACTTGTGACTGTAAAAATCTGTGGGGGTTATGGTGGTGGGAGAAACTCCCAGGCACATGCGAGAGTTCATCGGACAGACCCACAGGGCCCTAGAATGTACACACACCCACCCTCCTGGGAATCAGAACCAGAAAGGCCCAATTTACTTGTGGGTAGCAGGGGAAGTAACTGAAAGCCAGCCGAGAGCTGAGCAAGTGGCATTGTTCCCTCTCTGACCCTTCCTCCACATACAGCATCACAACCCAGCAAAGTAGGTTGCTCTGCCCTGGCAAATACCTAAGGCTCTGCCCCTTACAACAAAACAGGTGCACTGAGACAAAAAAAAAAAAAAATATGGCCAAATGAAAGAACAGATCAAAACTCCAAAAATAGAACTAAGTGATAAAGAGATAGCCAACCTATCAGATGCAGAGTTCCAACACTGGTAATCAGGATGCTCACAGAAATAGTTGGGTATGGTCACAAAGCAGAGGAAAAAGTTAAGGCTATGCAAAGTGAAATAAAGAAAAATATACAGGGAACCAACAGTGAAGAGAAGAAACCTAGACTCAAATTAATGATTTGGAGTAGAAAGAAGAAATGAACATTCAACCAGAACAGAATGAAGAAACAAGAATTCAAAAAAATGAGAAGAGTCTTAGGAACCTCCAGGACAACTTTAAACATTCCAACTTCTGAATCATAGGGGTGACAGAAGGAAAAGAGGAAGAGCAAGAAACTGAAAACTTATTTGAACAAATAATGAAGGAGAACTTCCCCATTCTGGAAAAGGAAATAGACTTCCAGGAAGCCCAGAAAGCTCAGAGAGTCCCAAAGAAGTTGGACCCCAGGAAGCACACGTGAAGGCATATCATAATTACATTACCCAAGATTAAAAGATAAGAAGAGAATCTTAGAAGCAGCAAGACAAAAGGAGATAGTTACTTACAAAGGAATTCCCATAAGACTATGAGCTGATTTCTCAAAAGAGACCTTGCAGGCAAGAAGGGGCTGGAAAGAAGTATTCAAAGTCATGAGAAACAAGGACCTAGATCCAAGATTACTCTATCCAGCAAAGCCATAATTTATAATGGAAGGGCAGATAAAGTGCTTCCCAAATAAGATCAAGTTAAAGGAGTTCATCATCACCAAGCCCTTAGTATATGAAAAGGGACTTAATATATAAAGGGACTTATATAAGAAAAAGAAGATGATCAAAAGTATGAACAGTAAAATGACAACAAACTCACAACTATCAACAACTGAACCTAAAAAAAAGACAAAAACAAACTAAGCAAACAACTAGAACAGGAACAGAATCACAGAAATGGACATCATATGGAGGGTTACCAATGGGTAGGGGGAGGGGGAGATTGGGGGAAAAGGTACAGGGAATAGAAAGTATAAATGGTAGGTACAAAATAGACAGGGGGAGGTTAAGAATAGTATGGGAAATGGAGAAGCCAAAGAACTTATATGCATGACCCATGGACATGAACTAAGGTGGGGGAATGCTGGTGGGAGGGGGTGTGCAGGGCGGAGGGGAATAAAGGGGAGAAAAGAAATGGGTTGACTCTTCCGGCCAAGATGGAGGCGTGGATAGACACACTGTGCCTCCTTGCACAACCAAAAGAGGAGAAACAACAATTTAAAAAACAAAAACAGCCAGATCTGACAGAAAACAACTGAGTGGAAGTCCGACAACCAAGGAGTTAAAGAAGACACATTCATCTATTCTGGTAAGGGGGGTGGAGCCAGGTAGAGAGTGCTCGGCGAGATGCGGTTTGTGGAGTGGTACCAGCAACTCTCCAGCTGCCCGGAAAGGCCCATGATGGGTGCGCCTGGCCAAAACATGGCGGGAGCACTTGGCAAAACAGGAGCTGAGACTGGTGGACTGGGCGGTCTCTCATTCTCGCACAGATAAATCAGGAGGAAGAGCTGGGGAGTGGAGCAGACTGTGTGGCCCACCAACACTGGGAAATGGAGCCTCGAACCACCAACTGAATACACCTGTGGGGGTTGAGGCAGCAGTGGGAAGAACTTCCAGCCTCATGGGAGAGTTCGATGGAGAGACCCACGGGGACTTGGAACTGTGCAGGCCCACCCACTCACCCCGGAACCAGCAAAGAGGGGCCCAACTTGCTTGTGGGTAGCTGGGGAAGCGTGGAGAACAGAGCAAGCACCATTTTTCTCTCAGGCCCCGCCCCCACAGACAATGTCACAACACAACGAGGTGGGTTATGCCGCCCTGGTGAACACAAAAGGCTCCACCGATTAAAGTAACAGGCGCACCGAGAAAAAAAATGACCCAAATGAAAGAACACATCAAAGCTCCAGAAAAAATACAACTAAGTGACAAAAAGATAGCCAACCTATCAGATGCACAGTTCAAAACACTGGTAATCAGGATGCTCACGGGATAGGAAGGAAGATGGTCACAATTAGTTGAACAAATGAAGGGTAATATAAAGGAAATGAGGGGAAATCTGCAGGGAACCAACAGGGATGAGAAGGAAACTGGGACTCAAATCATCAGAGTGGACCAGCAGAAAGAAAAAAACATCCAAACAGAAAAGAATGAAGAAACAAGAATTCAAAAAAATGAGGAGAGGCATAGGAACCTCCAGGACAACTTTAAATGTCCCAACATCCGAGTCATAGGGGTGCCAGAAGGAGAAGAGGAAGACCAAGGGATTGAAAACTTATTTGAACAAATAATGAAGGAGAACTTTCCCAAGCTGGTGAAGGAAATAGACTTTCAGGAAGTCCAGGAAGCTCAGAGAGTCCCAAAGGAGTTGGACCCAAAGAGGAACACACCAAGACACATCATAATTACATTACCCAAGATTAAAAATGAGAGAATCTTAGAAGCAGCAAGAGAAAAGGAGACAGTTATCTACAAAGGAATTCCCATAAGACTGTCAGCTGATTTCTCAAAAGAGACCTTGCAGGCAAGAAGGGTCTGGAAAGAAGTATTCAAAGTCATGAGAAACAAGGACCTAGATCCAAGAATACTTTATCCAGCAAAGCTATAATTTAGAATGGAAGGGCAGATAAAGTGCTTCTCAGATAAGGTCAAGTTCAAGGA
Source organism: Micronycteris hirsuta (assembly GCA_004026765.1). Taxonomy (NCBI): domain Eukaryota; kingdom Metazoa; phylum Chordata; class Mammalia; order Chiroptera; family Phyllostomidae; genus Micronycteris; species Micronycteris hirsuta. The sequence goes on from PVJI01019163.1 coordinate 28,448, forward strand.
GTTCATCATCACCAAGACTTTATTATATGAAATATTAAAGGGATTTATATAAGGCATGGAGGGGTATCAACAGGGGAGTGGGAGGGAGAGAGAGGAGGAAATAGTATAGAGAATAAGTAGCATAAGCGGTAGGCAGAAAACAGACAGGGAGAGGTTAAGAATAGTATAGGAAATGTAGAAGACAACGAATTATGTGTATGACCTATGGACAAAAACTAAAGGGTGGGGAATGGGGGGGTGGGGGTGGAGGGGAAGAAAGAGGGGAAAATGGGACAACTGTAATAGCATAATCAATAAAATATATTTAAAAATATATTGTACTGCTTCATATGAAATAAAAGAATTTTACAATACTGAAAAATACATATATACATACATATATACCATTTCCATAACAGCATCTAGACCAGTGTTTAACCTAATGTCTCGGTATTGTGGCCTAGTCAGTTTGTCATATAATTGGCCATCACGCACCCCTGCAGACTTATGCAGGGAGGCCTGAGCCCCCTGCATTGGGGCTGGGAGAGCCTCACATAGGCAGAAATTTCAGGTAAATTTATTACTGATGTGTGTTTCTATTAGGGGCAAAACATCTCTTTCTGCAGATGAGTGCCCTATCCCTGACTCTGCAGCCTCCACAGCATACTCCAGCTCTCAGCTCCATGTCTACAAAGGGAGCGCAGAGAGCTCCTGCATGGATGAACAAGGAGAGAGAGTGCCAGGGAGTCAGGCCTGGAGAGGCATGTCCCCTGCTCCAGCTCACGGGCCCACTTCAGGAGGACTCTAAAGGGGTGCACAGAGCCTGCTGACATTGCTTCAGCCCCAGGGGCACACAAGCTCTAAGTAGAGTGATGCAGGGAGAGTGAGAAGGTTCCCTTGGGTGGCCACCTCTGTCGTGGTAGCTGGGCCTGGCACCCATCACTCTCAGTCAGGGACAAGGCCTGGACATAGGGGACCAGTTGCCTCCTGGAGTCCTACCTGGGCTTTCCAAGGGCCACAGTCATCTCCATGGCCAACCTTTCCCTCCCAAACCAGAAGCCATATCTCGAGAGAGCCGTATGCTGTTCTGAACACCAAGGTGGCATTAAGTAAGGATGGGAAGACTTTGGGGAAAATCATTGGCTGTGGTCATTCCATTTCCTGGTGGCTGTGCTCAACACTGAGATGCATGCCTGGACAGGCCAGCCCAGGTTGGGGACACCGTCAAGTCAGTTGGTGTGGGGTGCTATCCCCTGTCTGATGTACAGCTGCTGCTGTTCTCCTGGGGGTTTTTAATACCCTCTCCCCTCAGAGCTTCGGGCTTTGGAGTAGGGAACAGTGTGAAGGCAGGAACCTTATTGGCCAAAATCTGCAGCCCCGTAATCAATCCATGTGGGACCCAGAACAGGCACTGGTTGGCATCTGTGGGATGCACTGCTTCCAGCTTTCCTGGGGCCTTAAAGATGTCCTCTCATGGGCTCGAAAATTTTTCTACTTAAGATCCTTACCTCCCGTAGGCTAAACCCAATCTTTTCAGCTCTTTATAGTCTCACTTCTAATTTCTGACTGATGGTCCTAGGTCTGAGTTTTATGTGAAACATTCTTGAGTCCCTGTGAGATAAAAGGCATGCCTCTAGCTCCTTCTTGATAGACTGTCACTTTTCTCCTCTCATCTACCTTCATAAACTTCTGCTTCCTGGCCTGGCTGGCTTACCACATGGGTGCAAGGTAGGGGCCAAGCTCATCCTACTTGGACCTCCTCCGGCTTAGCCCATCCTCCAGCATGGGGGTGATGCAAGATGTGCTCCCAAGTTTGTCCTCTGTCCTCTGACCTCCGCCACTACTCATGGTTGGGCAATGGCTCCACATAGACTTGCAGTTCTTGCTACACATCACTGACTCCAGAGATGCATTGGCAGAAAAGGGAGTGGTCCCTCTAGACATACAGAGGCCCTGTGCAAGGAGAATGTGCTTCCTCTTGTCTGTCCCTCCTCTCCTGAACTTCCCCATCATCCCCTCTAAACATTCACTCTAAAACCCTCCTGTGGCAGCTGGGCATACCTCCAACTTTGCCCTCCATTTAGTTGATCTTTTGGAACATCCTCTAGGCTCCAGGCTGTTACCATACTATAGATAGCACCAGAATTGCAAATGACACCTAACACTCAGCATTGTAGATTTCTGGGGACAACCAGAATGGAAGCCTAGAGTTGGAGCTTCCCTGGTTCCTATCAGAAACTCTAGGCCCAATAGGTAAATGGACTGGTCTCTAAGTTTCTTTATGTACAGAGAAAGGGAGGCAAGAATCTCTTCATCCAGAATCTGACAAAGTAGGTAATATACAATTTACCACGTTCATAGCCCACAGTGGCCAATGTTTTCTGGTCTGCGGACAGCCCCAGCCCCAGCCAGGTCTCTAGTCTTGCTCAGAGCCCAGTCCCTAGACCTGGTCTCTGTGAACAGTAGCCATGCCCATCAGACTTGGGGCCACTCACAACCTGGTCCCCACACATAACTCCTGTGGACTTAAAATAGAAAGGTGATGTGAAATATCCAGATATTTGGTTTGCAGGCTGGGAACACAGGTCCTAGCATTTTGTAGTGTGTTTTGTTTGCACAAGACAAAGGCGAAAGACAGTCCTGCCAGTTCTCCCTCTATCTTGTTCTGAAATCTGCTGAGGTAGGGCAGTGAGCAGACTCAGGGAGATACCCATCAGCTCTCCCCCATTTCACAGTGACTCCTGATAACACCTCTCTGGAATGGGTCACTCCCTGCTTTGCCCACCAGCATCTCTTCTTCACCCAAGAGTTAAGGGAAGGAAGTTCCAGGGAAAGGTGTTACATCAGACACCTCTTTTGGCTTCTCCTTTTCAGGGAAGAGAAAATGAACTGCAGTGGGAGTCAGGTACTCTACAACCAAAATTTGCCCCACCTGAACATGAGAAAAAAAATGATGCTCAGTTCTTAATATACTGCAGGAATGGAGGAGGTGTAACCGGAAAAGACACCAGTGTTTAAGCTGCCTGTCACTACCAAACTGTGGCAGTGATTTCCACACGTGTGTAAACACACAGTCCTGAGAATCTACACGTTTTGAGCACAGCTCCGTGTGACTCCTGTGTGAGCAAGTGTGGATCATGTCTGTGGGATGGGAATTCTCTAATAGGAATTTGGCAAAGGTGTATCTTAAAAAATTCCGGCTTGCTGATCTCTGAATATTGCTTTCACCTGGT
>PVJI01019164.1:0-31689 GCA_004026765.1 Micronycteris hirsuta
AGTTATGCTGTGCATTTTTTTAATTGGTGTACCATGTTTGATTTGTCCCTGATACCTCTGGAGTTTTTCTGGAAAATGGAGCAGTAATGCAGCATCAATTTATTAAAATACATTTTAAGCCTTTAAAAAAAATAAATAAATTTACTGGGCTAAATATGTAATTAAAATGAATTTCACTTGTTTATTTTCACTTTTTCTTCTGTCTAGTAGACATTTAATATTACATATTATTTTTAAAAGCTGTTGACTTTCTAATTTAAATTTTATTTTACATCTCTAGAACTACTATTTGGATCTTTCACTAATAAGTGCAATATTGATATTTCTTATTTCTTAGTCACACTTTCAATACACCTTTACTTTTTTGAACATACCTATCACACTTATTTTATATTCATTATCTGGTAATTCCAGTATTGACTGTAATCGTAAGTGTGATTCTGAAATATGGTGTTTCTGCTCTCTCACAGTGGCTCATTTCCTCTTGCATTTATTTATTTATTTATTTTTATTAATTTTTTTATTGTTCAAGTACAGTTGTCTACATTTCTCCCCCTCAGTCTCCCCCACCCCAGCCATTCCCACCTCCCACCCAACACCCTAACTCTCTTTGGTTTTGTCCATGTGTCCTTTATACATATTCCTGAAAACCTCTCCCCTTTTTCCCCCCTTTATCCCCTCTCATCTCTCCTCTGCTACTGTCATTTTGTTCTTAATTTCAGTGTTTCTGGTCATATTTTGCATGTTTCTTTTGTTGTTAGGTTCCACTTATAGGTGAGATTATATGGTATTTGTCTTTCATGGCCTGGTTTATTTCACTTAGCAAAATGCTCTCCAGATCCATCCATACTGTCAAAAAGGGTAGGAACTCCTTCTTTCTTTCTGCTGCATAGTATTCCATCATGTAAATATACCATAGTTTTTTGATCCATTCATTTACTGATGGGAACTTTTAGGTTGCTTCCAGCACTTGGCTATTGTAAATTGTGCTGCTGTGAACATTGGGGTGCACAGGGTGTACAGGGAATTGGTGTTTCAGAGTTGTTAGTGTAAAATCCTGGCAGTGGAATTGTGGGGTCAAAAGGCAGTTCTATTTTTAGTTTTCTGAGGAAATTCCATACTGTTTTCCACAGTGGCTACACCAGTCTGCATTCCCACCAACAGTGCACTAGGGTTCCCTTTTCTCCACAACCTCTCCAACACTTATCATTTGCTGATTTGTTTATAATGGCTATTCTGACTAGTGTGTAGTGGTGTCTCATTGTGATTTTAATTTGCATCTCTCTGATGGCTAGTGATGCTGAACATCTTTTCATATGTCTCTGGGCCCTCTGTATGTCCTCCTTGGAGAAGTGTCTGTTCAAGTCCTTTGCCCATATTTTAATTGGATTGCTTGTCTTCCTGGAGTGGAGTCATATGAGCTCTTTATATATTTTGGAGATCAAACCCTTGTCCGAGATACCATTGACAAACATGTTTTCCCATATGGTTGGTTCTCTTTTCATTTTAATGCCATTTTCTTTAGTTGTGCAGAAGCTTTTTATTTTTATTTTGATGAGATCCCACTTGTTTATTCTTTCCTTTATATCCCTTGCTCTAGGGGACATATCAGTGAAAATATTGCTGCATGGAATATCTGAGATTTTCCTGCCTATGTTCTCCTCTAGGACTTTTATGATGCCATGACTTATATTTAAGTCTTTTATCCACCTTGAATTTATTTTTGTGTATGGTGTGAGTTGGTGATTGAGTTTCATTTTTTTGCATGCAGCTATCCAGATCTCCCAGCTCCTTTTTCTGAAGAGGCTATTTTTACTCTCTTTTATGCTTCTGCTCCCTTTGTCAAATATTATTGACCATAGAGTTTTGGGTTTATTTCTGGGCTCTCTATTCTGTTCCATTGGTCTATGTTTCTGTTCTTATACCAGTACCAGGCTGTTTTGATTATGGTGGCCTTGTAATACAGTTTGATATCAGATGGTATTATACCTCCTACTTTGTTCTACTTTCTTTCCTCTTGTATTTATTAATTATTGAAACTTTATTTGTGAAAATCCTGGGTTTAATTTTCATTTATGCAAAGCAAATTTGCATTTTCTTATGCCACGGATGTGTAACTCTACCACCTTATACACACTAAAACAAATGTTCACCTTACGAGTTTGGGGGAAAGTCACATAGGTAATATGATTTTTTAAATTTTTTTATTAGAGTATTAGATAATACTTAAAAATGTGCATATATCAAAAGTGCATATAACTAAGCATATTCGCGAGGTCAGTACCTAACCAAGAAACAATGTTACAGATACACAGTACCAAGAAGTGGAAGACCTCCATAGGTTCTGAACTCCATGGCTGCAATATATATAGTTTGTCTTATTTTGTCTTGTTCTGACTTGGTACTCAGAGCAAAGGCTGAGTTCACCAAATACCCTTAAAGTCTCTTCTATGGACAAATACCACCTTTGGGGTCTTAGCTCTGCTTTCTCACTCATTGGGATACAAGGCTTTGTCCTCTGTCCTTTCTGTGAGTGGCCAATATAAACTCAGGTGCCAGGCAATTAGGGATGTGCAAATATCCCCAGGATAAACATTGTTTCTTGTATTTTAATACTTTCCAGAGTTGAGCTTTTCTCTTAATTCTAACCTTATTTTCCAACAAGCTCAGAAATGTGTGAAAGAGAAAAGGAGAAGAGAAGAGAGGAGAGAAAAAAAAAGAAAGGAGGAAAGAAGAAAGGACAGGAGAAATGTCAGTTTTAACATGTAAACCAGCAGTAAAAGAATTAATTCAATAAATTGTCATAAATGATAAAGATGAAGAAAATCTACAGCAGTAAAAATCTTGCTTTTTTAGGAAGTATTTATTATTATGAGAAAATGTCCACAATGTTATTAAAAAGAAAACAGTGATTCAAACCTGTAAAATGTAATCCCAAATTTGCAAAATCACCTAATGTGTTTGTACAGACCTAACAATACTGGAAATAAATTAAAGTATTCACAGTGATTTTCTCTGGGGAAAGAACCCATGCATTCTTTTATATTTTTCTGTATTTTATGCAGGTTACACATCCTCATTTTATATATTAACTAAAACAAGAAAGAATTAAGAAGAATGAGCAGGAGCTTGAAAACAGGTTTCCCACCCACCTGCACTCCTTGTCACACACTCAGACTGTGTCAGTGACATGAGAGAAATGAAAAAATCGAATAGCCCCAATAATGCTCCACAAGAGAAATCTGCAGCGAAGCAGGCACAACCTGCTCTGCCTCCTACACATGCTGATTACCATCAAATGGAAAATGCACCTCCATGTAGGAGGAAGCTTTTGACTCTTTCCACCCCTGGGTTTTCTTTTATGTTGTAGCATTAAGCTGCCTTCCTCCCAGAAGCACAATCAGGTCCAGAAGGAATATAAAATTCTCCATCTTCTCTCATTAAAGACTCTTTTTTTTTTTTTTTTTTTTGGTTCTTCAGCTTGATTGACCTTCTGAAATACTGGAAGGCATGGGAGTTCAAGGAAGTGGGGGAAAGTAATAGTAGCTTTTTACCAATTGATATTATTCGCAAATAAATTCTTAGGAAGGACTGTGCCTTTTTCCCCAACCTGGCATAGTTGCTGTGAGCTCATGCTTTTTGGGCAGTAACTAGAAAGTAGGACCAGTTATTTAAGACCAGTTTTAGGCCATGATTTTAAAAAATTAAAAGATGGAAATCATTTGCCTAAGACAATGCTTTTATGATTCTCCCTTTGGAGTAGTGTATAAGGGTACCTCACTTCCTACAGTCTTGCCACTGAAAAATGTGGTACACAGACCAGTAGCATCAGCATCACCTGGGAGTTTGCTGATAATGCAGAATCCTGGGCCCCAACCCAGACCCATTGAATCAGAATCTCTAGGGAGCTGTGGTTGAACAACATCCCCAATGATTCTTATGCACACTATCAGTTCATAACCACTTGAGAGCATGCAAAAATAATATGAAGCAATCACAGTTCAAATTGAAAAGAAAAGGAGGCAATTTTATTCCTCTGAATATCTCAATTTCTCTCTCATCTGAGAGGAAAACTTGCTATAAACTGTCACCCTAGTAGCCACAATTAAGTGTGGGAACTTTATACACATCAATAAACACAGGTCAGGGCTGCATTTAAGCAGCCTGGTCCGTAACTGGTTCCCTTTTCCCACCAAACCCCAGGAGTGAACTTTTTGTTCAATTTCTCCTTTTATTCTCTTTGAAGAGCTACAACTTTGAACTGACAGTGCCGCTGTTGGGAACGTTTTGTGCCTTCCATAAATTGCGTCTTTTTGTTACTCTCTCTAGTGAACAAGTGCAAAAATAGGGACAAAACCAACAAAAAAATTCAAGGAAACTCTCTAAAACATAGAAATTTGCCAGCTCAATTTTTTTCTTTTTTTGTCCTCATGCTTTGCCATGCTATTTGATTTTCTACCTTTCTTTTAAAACCAGGATTTATTGAACACAAAGGAAAAAAAGGCTTAACAATAAGCATGTGATACACTCTGGAAAATAAGTGGAATACCTAAAATATGCCTTTAGAAATGTCTTTCTTAGTGTCATTCACTACTAAGAATCAATACTTTAGTCAATCTAACTTTTGACAAATGTTTATTTGTTATTTACAATGTGTTTGCAAGGCTTCAGAGTAACAACTTCCTCACATCAAAACTTACCTATTCTACCTCCTGTTCCCTCAGAACACTGCATTATAATAACATATTAAACTCTGTTACAATAGTAACAGTAATAATAATATGTGAATGACTATGTTCCAAATATTTTCCTCCCTTGTTCCTATCAGTTATCTATGATCATAATGATGCTATGTAACAGACAACCACAAAACTTCAAGGGTGCAGTACAATAGCATTTGTTCATCCCACGGCAGGTGTCAGCTGGGGACATGCCTGGGGTTCTGTGCCTTTTGGCTGGGCTGTTCCCTTTTCTGTGCGCCAGCTGGCTGTCCATTGATCTAGACCAGTCGTAACTGGGTTGACTGGACACTTCAAGTCTCCTCCATATACCTGCCTCATTCCAGCAGGCTACCTCAGGCATGCCCTCATGGAGATGACAGAGACACAAGAAAGAGCAAGGCCTCTTGAGTTGTAAACTTAGAATCATCACACTTGCACTTCTGCTTCATTCTATTACCCAAAGCCAGGCACATGGTCAAGTCCAGACACAGAGGAACAGGACACTTCAAAGATACATGCCAAAGGGAGCAGATGCAAAGATGGTAGAAAATCAGGGTTGTTTGCAGGCAATATACCCCACCCCCTCATCCAGCCTCTCAGCAAGGCCTATCAATCCCATCTTAGAAACACGTTTTGCATTTATCCAATAGTTTCTCTATCTTATTGCTACCACCACTTCAGGGCCCATGACCTGTTGTCTATCACCACCTGACCTGTCCAAATCTTTCTTGTGTATTGCTCTTTATCCTATTCTCAACACAAAACTGACAATGAACTTAAAAAAGAAAATCTTCAAAAGGCTTCCTATTGTTCTCAGGTTAAAGGTAGAAATCCTGACTAAGGAAACCCTGCTTCATGTGAGTATAGAGTCTGCCTCTGTCTTCAACCTTATTTAGCTCCCCTGTACCCTCTGCTCCAATCTCACTGGATTCCCTTCACCTTCTCCAATGCTATGCCTCCCCACACCACAAGGCCTGTACCCATGCAGGTCTCCCACCTCAACTAGTCTTTACCTATTTCAATTCCATGCATCCATCAGCTTACCATTCAAAAATCACTTCCTCAATTCCTCACCCAACTGACAATGTAACATAGTGTCCTAGTTTTATGCTGTCAAAGTTGCTTGTAATTTTCTATTACTGTCCTTACCACAGTTTATAATTAACAATTATCTGTGTCATCAATTGATTAATATCAACCTCTCCACTAAATTATAAAATTCCATGATGTCAGAGGTCATGTTTACAAGTTCAATGTGGCCTCCTAAAATAGTTACCAAACAATTTAAAAAAATAACATATTTTATTTAATTTTGTATACAAGATCTCTCGTATCTTAAACTTAAATAAAATAAAATGAATATGTGCAATGATTCTGTATAATTAGATTCCTTAAAAAGGCATTCCAAATAAATGCAGCAAGATATCACTCATTTCTCTGCCTTCCAAATTTATCAGCCAAAGCCTTTCTTTAAACTGAGCACATATGCTTTGCCCCTGGAAATTCAACCATAAAATAGATTAGCCAGATTGCTGATAAAATTATTCTTAAAGATTTGTGGGATTTTTGGGGGGGAGGTCATTTCTTAAACGATTGCCTACATTCTCTGTAAGGGGAAAGCATAAATTCAAGTCTGTGTTGAAAGGTGTAAAGCAAGCATTAGATATGTATTCTGACAACTGAGAAGCACTATCTAGATATTCAACATAAATACAATAGTATTCCTTATTTTATAGAAACCTGAAATATAATAACTGTTAAAACATATGAATGCAATAGTATTTAACAGTGACTTGATGAAAATAGAACTTTTAGTATTTCAGAAATTTGGTTGTGTTAATTTGATGAGCTAGTATAAATATAAGATTGTCCTAGAACTGTGAACCCATCCTAGGCAACCAAATGTGGCAGCCCTGTAGAACATGGTGCATCTCCCTATCATGGATGGTTAGACCCGGTTTGAACATCTGATTTGAACTGGAACAGAGTCCTCTTTCTGGCAGTTTGTAATTAGGACACAGATATGCAACTGGGAGGTCAGGTAAATTCCAGGACTAAATTGCCCTGGAATTTAGCCAGTAGGCTACTGTGCAATCAGAGAAAGGTAGTCTGCAAAAAGGAAGACAGAAGCAGAAGCAGAAGCAGAAGCAGAAGCAGGAGAAGGAGAAGGAGGAGAAGAAAGAGGAGGAGGAGAAAAGACATACAGGGGAATCAGGGCATTCTTGTGGTGGGAGAGAAAAAGTGAAAAAAATGTAAGAGAAACCAAGACATCCTTGGTTTCTGATGCCATTTCTTTCCAAGTCCACACCTGGTAAAGCTTGACTTGTTTTCTGTCCTACATTCCAAGAGAATTCTTTAATCTATGTAATAAATTCCCTTACTTGTTCAATGAGTTTCTATTTCTTATAAGCACATAATTTCTGGCCAATATAATGATCTTCAAGAGAAAGGAGAGGCCAGCAAACATTTTCAAAGCCCAGGGATTATTGCTTTTTCAATGTTTTACTAGAGAGACTGGGTTCCTTCATTCTTAGGATGGCCTAATGTCATTCTGACTTTATCTGGGCATTTACTTCTTATAATAGATTACAACCCTAAAGGGGGACTCTTCTATGGGAAAATCGCTTTTAGTGCCAGAACAAAACTTTCAAGGATTTTTTTTTTCATTCTACTCATGCATTGGTGCTACTTGTAAAATTTACAAAAGCACAGAAATGGGGGCCCAGTCCCCCGCTTCAGTAGGTTTGGAATGGAGACAGAGCCACTAGGTTGATATCCACAGGTGATAACTGTGCACAGCCTCAGTCAAAACAATAGTGCTTCAGAAATCAACCCATCAACCTTTCCTTTCAAACAATTATTGAGGCTATTATTAATTAACTATTGCCATGTGACAAACAACTTAAAACTCAGTCACTTAAAATAATAACAATTTTTGTTCCTGGCTCTAATGGGCCTCCTGGGCAGCTTTTCTGCTCTTGGCTGGATCTGCATGTTCCTATCAGGTCACATAGGTGCTCTGCTGTCATAACTGGGCTCTCTCACGCGTTTGGGGTTGACGGGCTGACTGGTCTACAATGGCCTATGCTTGGACAACTCAGTTCTTTGCTGCGTGGTTTCTCATGATCCAACAGGCAGCTCACAGGTCTCAGGAAGAAGAGCAGAGCGTACAAGGTCTCCTGACAGAAAGTAAAGAGCTGACACATATTATACCCAATGTATTCTACTGGTCATAGTAGGCCACAGGCCAACCTAGATTCAAGACGTGGATACATAGACTCCATTTTGGAGCAGAGGAACTGCACAGTCTTGCAGGTGATTTGGCTACAGAGAGGTGTGAATCATTATGGCAAGTTTTTTATTCAATCCACCAGAGGCCTAGAAAGAATTAAGTAAAATTCAAGGTAGCACAAAAATCCAGATGATCGGATTTATGTTGAGTGTTTTCCTACCATCCACACTTAAGATCTCTTTTCACAGGTTGTAAATATAGGTTCTCCTTCCCAGCTTCTCTTGGACACACACCTGAGAATATAAATGGCAAAGGCTGGCTTCAGTTTCCTTGTTGTGTAAGGCGCCAAGTCAGCTTACATCAGCAAGCACTGCCTGAAGGGTCCCTAACTGCCAGGTGGCTTAGAAGGACTCAAGAATACAAAGGCAACAATGCTTCTCCAATTCAGCCTGCGTGACCCAGTCACCTGCATTAGGACGAATGCATCTTTAAATAGTGCAAATTAGGAAGATTTCATTCTCCTTTCGAATGCAGTTCCTGGGAGTGATTGCTGTATATATCAAGCAGTCAAATAAGCTCATTTCAGCAGAGGCAGAACTGGAGGAAAATCAAGTGAAGACTAGATGCAGGTACCGGAGGCAAGTGGAAAAAACAAGTGAGAAGAGAGCGTCAAATTCAAAGGGAATAAAGAGCTTTCTATGACAGCTTTGTTCTAGGAAACAGTGTGGAAAGAGAAAAGGGCTGTTGTTGACATTTCAAGTCTTCAGACATCAATGTTCCCACAGCACTTGCTACTTCTTGCATCCCAAATCCCATATCGCAAAACTGCAACTATATCTTAAGCAGAACCAGCAAATATTAGGTCTTGCTTCCCTAAAAGGAGCAACTCAGAACTTTAGTGGCACAATGAAATCCTCTGGAACACTTTGAAAATACTGATGTCTGCCTCCAGCCTCAGTGATTCTAATTTAATCAGTCTAGAATGTGACTTGAACATTGGGACATTTTTTAAAAACTCCCCACTTAGTTTTAATATATGCCTAATCTGAAGACTTAAATAGATGCATGGTTCATTCTTAACTCATGCAACCAATATATTACATATGCATCGGTTGTGCACAGAGTATTTTGCCAGATGCTGTGACCAAGAGGATATAGGTCACTTGGTCCAAAGGAGACAAAAGACGCCTATGCAGTTGAAGCCACCACAGCTGAATCATCATAAAGACAAATATAGTGTGAAAAGAATCAGTGAAAAAGATTTAAGACAACAAAGAAGAAAACATGCCCTTCCACTGTTACCAATGCCCCAACTTGTTCAGAATTACCCACGGATTTCCACTGAGCAATCAGTCATAGGCTAGATAAATTAGTCACTCAGAACTCAGATCCCAGAATCTCAGATGCGAATCCTCTTTCAACTTCATGCCCCAAGAGTGATCCTGGATAGGCGATTTAAGTCCTCAAAGCCTCAATTTCCTCAGTTGTAACATAAGAGCAATACTTGTTTCCCACTCATAGAGTTGTTATAAGACTTAAATGACACAGTTTAAGTAAGACAATAAGCACAATGCCTAACACATAATAAATGTTCAATAAATGTTAATGTGTAATTAAAAATTTGTCATAATTAACAATAGAATAACAACAATGCTAATATCCAATCTTTAGATCCTGTTTTAAGGGCATTTCTTTGATCAGGGTGTAGACAAAAGAAGTAAATTCTAAATGATTGCAGAAGTAGAGTCAAGGTGGAAATAGGAGGCAGGAAAGAGGTGAACATGGAATGGAAGGATGGGTGTAAACAAACTTTGCATGATTTCAGATGTGTTGTAAGAAAGCTAAGAAAATTGGCAAATCTCTGCCCGCCCCCCTCCCCTGCCTCAATACCACGTTCAATAAGATTTAAGGAGACCCTACAGATCTTCAGTGATTATTAGTAAGTCACTCTTCATGCCCCACTAAAATCCTCCTGAGACCAGGGACCTAAAGACATCAGAAACAATCCCATCATGCATTGCTTCCCTCTTTCCTCCAGCTGTCACAGGTGTCCAGGTTATCCTGCATGCCCTAGGCTCTCATTTTTAATTAGTCAAGTTTATCCTCATATCTAAACAATTTAACTCCTTCCTGACCCCTCAAACCCACCATCTCTGCTACCTTTAACCAACACAGTGCCCCATCAGCAAAACTTCCAATGTCCTCATCTTTCTGAATTGAACCCTTTCCCATTTAGCAATAATTGGAACCAGACTGCCCCCAAGGATGCAACTTCCTGTGGCCACCCCAAGGACTAGCTGTAATTGTTTAATTTTTGCTCCATTTACTACTGAGTCTGGGAGAAACTTACTCCTTATTACCGCTTCCAAGTAACTGGTCTTTTCTCCTCCCTAAACAAGGCCACCTTCTTTGAGTATCTTGTCATTAGGCTATACCAGCTGCTCACTCTCCTTGTTGCAGCCATCAACAGCTCTGTCAGAAATTTCCTGATGTAGTAAAGATTTTTATCAATTTCTTTACTTTCTGAGCTCAAATAGGATCTCAGTCACTGTTCTTGGTCATTTCGATGGCCATGAATCTGATTTATTTATCACCCTTACCTCCCAGAACTTTCCCTCTTCATCCTCCACAGCCTCCCTCTTGCCCTCTCTCCTACATCAACCACACATTACCATGGCCATCTCTGGATCCTGAAATTTCCTTGGCATTACCAATACCTTTGCCTCCTCCGAATCTCAATCTCAAGCATCCCATTCTCTAAGCACTACTGCTTATTTTTCTAGCTCACTGCTTCTAAAGGCCTAATTTCCTCAACTTCTGATCCATTGACTGTGCCCTCTGGTCACTATCTCCTCCTTCATAGTTTCTCTTTTCTCCTCCTCCAGCTTATATTCTATTCATCATTAAAATGACCCTCATTATCATACACATGATCATACTCTCATGTATAAATCAGAATTCTGCTGAAATAACACTACAAATGACCCAAACTTTCTGTGGCTGGTAAAAAAAAAAAAAAAAAAAAAGAAGAGGCAATAAATATATAGATTCTGAATCAGGCACTACCAGGGCAGCTTGGGGAACTCTGAGTCAAGCTACAGCTTGGCTCGGATCACTCTACATGTCCTCATTCTGGGTCAGGCAGTTGCCTAAAATAGGTTTTCTCATGGTACTGGCAAAAACTTAACAGGATCAGCCAAATAATGAAAGCAGGTTTTAAGTCTCTGTTTGCTTGATATCTGCTCACATTCCATTGGCCAAAGCAAGTCACATGGTGGAGCCAAAGGTCAATGAGAGAATGGTTAGTGACAGGCACTATAATTCACATAGCAAAGGGTACACATGTATAATCTTCTTTACTGGAGAAAGTAAATATTGAGAACAATAATACAACGGACCCCATCTCAACTCCATTATTTCTTTCTGTATTAAGATAACAAAGCAAACAAACAAAAACCCTCCAATTCCCATTTAAATTAATTGAATCCACTCTCAAATAGCTGAACATGGTTGGAGAAAAACTCCACAGCCTGTTCAATTAAATGATCTCACCTTATACTCATGATCATTGATCTCAAATACTACCTAAGTGATTACCAGAAATTCTATAATTCCCTGGTCAATTTGTTCCTCTTTTTGGGAGATAACTATTTCATGCCTTAGTTCTGTCATGCCCAGCACTGAACTCCATCCTCTCTATCAGTGTATGACTTTTTTATTTCACTGAAAAAATTAAAATATCAAAGAAAACTCCCATCTTCTGCAGTTTCAATTTACCGAGCTTTCTGCTCAGAACCTGTGTGTTCTGCCTCCCCTATTGGAAGATGCTTTCCTTCTCTATGATCCTCATGGGTGCTAAATCTAATCACCACTTGCCCCACGCCCCACCCAGGATTTTGCTCTTCCATATTTTTGTCTCTTTCATTAATCTTCTCCCTTTTTTATTAAATCTTTATTAGCATCATACAAACATTCTGTATTGTGTCATGCTGAAACTGGAAAAGTCAGTTTTATGCTGCCTGTCACTACCAGACCAATAAGTAGAAACAAGGATTGAATCTTTATGGGCACTTTATTCAGATGCCAGTGATCTGAAATACATCAGGTTATGTAACCTCACCTTAAAATTTCACATCAAACTGACCTTTTTAAAAGCAGAAGAAAGGGTAAGTAAAGGGTTTGGGGAAAATGGTTAATAGCATAAGTGCTGCAGTCTGGTGGCAATTTTCCTAGTTCTTCTCTATCTGTTCATCAACAATTCTTTATCTGAAACATGGGCATTCTGTCCCTGGAACATAATGGCTCAGGTACCATCTTCATTACTTGCAGACCCCCTGGGGCACAAAAGTTGAATTGCTTGTAGACCACCTGGAGTCATATAGATCATGCATTCCAGTCACTGGAATAATAGCTTTCCACATGCATTAATCATTTAAGTCTGTTAACTATAGCTAAGGCTTAAATCTTTAACTCCTGAGTTCCCCTATCAATACCATCTCTCAATATCAATGAAATCTTCTTTAATTCATATCGCTCTTCAACTAAACTACCATGATTCTTTTCCATTTTACAGTAAATCTCCTCAAAAAGTTACCTACTTTTTTCATCCCTACTTCCTCTCTTTTGTTGACAGGCACTGATTTCTGCAAATCTACTAAATCATTCTTGTCAACACCCACAGACTTCCAGGTTGCCAAACATAATGGTCAATTTTCATTCCTAAACTCATTGGATCAATGAGCAGGACTTGAATCATTCTATGACTCAGTGTTATGTGAATCATTTTCTTCACATGACTTCTGGGATATTGCATTCTTCTGGATTTCCTTCGATTTTGTTATATCATTTGATGTCTGCTCTTCTTCTCCATGTTGGAGGATCTAAAGGCCCAATTTGAAGACATCTTTTCCCACCTAATTATAGGTATTACTTAAATTATGCTATATAAACATATGACTTTAAATATCATTTATGTTTTGATGTCTCTTTTCTTTTTTAAAAATATATTTTATTGATTATGCTATTACAGTTGTCCCATTTCCCCCCTTTTTCCCCTCTGCCCTGCACACTGCCCTCCACATTCCCCTCCTTTATTTCTTGTCCATGGGTCATACACATAAGTTCTTTGGCTTCTACATTTCTTATACTATTCTTAACCTCCCCCTATGTGTTTTCTACCTACCATTTATGCTATTCTTTTTATCTTTGATGTTTTGGTGTCTCATTTTTGCAATTTCACTTTTACCCTAAACTGCAAACACATATAAGTGTCTCTCAACACTGCCATCTTCACTGGAACACTTCAAAGTTATTGTAAACTTAATGTGCTCAAAAGCTGCTTCTCTCTCCATCTTCTTCACCTCCACTATCGCCCAGATGCTCAGTCCAGAACACTTAGAGTCATCCTTGACTTGTCTAGTTCTCTTGTGATTCTTGCCTGATCCATGTGCAGGTCTTGCTGGCCTCATTTTCAGGCTCAGGCTACGTCCAGAATCCCACCTCATCTTCTCTCTTATACAAATAACGCCCTACCCAAGCTATCATCATGTCTCTCCTGGGCAACAGTCTCCTAACTTGCCTCCCATTTCCTATAGTCTGATCTCTATAGAACATTCAGAGTGGTCTTTTTAAATTATAAATACTATGATATTACTTTCTAAATCCAGATTCTATGGCTCAGAAATTCAGACAGGGAGCAAATGAAATGGAGTGTCTGTTTCATGATGTCTTGAGTTTCAATTGGAAAAACTCAAAGGCTGAGGTGATTTAATGTCTGGTGGCTTTAATTATTAAAATACATATTCACTTAGGTGAGCTGGTATGATATAAAGATTAGGAATGCCGACCAAAGTATCCGCTTATGGTCTCTCCAAATAGCTTTTCTTCCTTATGTATGATGGCCTCAGGGATACTTGCACAAGTACTCCCATTAGCAAGGCAGGATGTGTATTATCTTTTATTACTCAGCCACAAAAATCATCCAGCATCACTTCCTCCACACTGCATTCATCAAAGCAGTCAAAGGTAGCCCAGCATCAAGGGACTAGAAATTTGATGCCACCTCCTGATAGGAGAGTGGCAAGGTAACATTCTGGAAGAACACATGGGATGTTCACTGCCAGTTTTGGAAAATACAATCTGCCATAAGCTTTCCATAATACCTGGAATAAAATTCATAGTCCTAAAGGGTCAGTCCAACAAAAGGATAAAATTTTGCAAATATTTATGCAAATAACATAGAAGCACTTAAATATATGAAGCAAATATTAACATATACAAAGGGAGAAACAGCAGTAAAATAATAGTAGGATATATCAATATACCGCTTTCATCAAAGGATAGATCATCCGGACAGAAAATATCAGTAAGGAATCATTAGAATCCAACTTCATGTTAGATCAGATGCACTTAGGCATTTACAAAACACTCCATCCAAAAGCAATGGAACGCATGTTCTTCTCAAGCTCACATGGAACACTCTCAAGGATAGATCATGTGTTGGATTACAAAAAAGGTCTGAACAAATTTGAGAAGACTGAAATCATATCAGACATGCTTTCTGACAACAGCAGTATGAAGCTAGGAATCAATTTACGAAAAGAAAGCTTATAAATTGAGATATGTGGAGATTAAATGACATTCTTGCAAACAATGGGTCCAAAAGAAATTAAAAAAAAAAAACCCAAACATTAAGAGGCAAATGAAAATGGAAATACAACATATAAAACTTATAAGATGCAGGAAAAACATTTCTAAGAGGAAAGTTCACAGCAATAAATGCCAATATTAGTAAACAAGAAAGGTCTCAAATAAACAACCTAATGCCTAAATCTTGTTTTGAATGCCATTATCTAGTAACAGAAACCAAATCTCCTTGAAGAAGTGACTGATGATACAACTAAGGAAAGAAAGAAACAAAGGAGCCCAGGCATCTTGCAATGCCAGAGAATAAAATGCTCAAAATAACCACAAACCTCACAGTGATGGGAGAACATACAACTGAAAGAGTCTTCAATGGCCAAGCCTGGAATAATTTGAGCCAAAAAAAAAAACACAAAAAACAAAACAAAAAAAAAACCACGATGTGTTGAATTAGAACCCAAAGTATAAAATAAATATACAAGAGCCTTTATCAATATAATTTTTTACAAAAAGAAATAACTTTACTGAGGAGAAATCTGAGAAACACTGCTTTAACCAAGTGATTAAAGTCAAAATCAACAGTGATAAACCATGTTAATAGTGTCCACCCTTAATATGATGTGATAATCTTTCTGTGTGATATCGCCCCAAATCCATAATTCCAGGCTTATCAGAAAATTTTTAGACAAATCCCAACAGAAGAGCATCTTAACAGTAAAGCTGACCAGGACTCCTCAAACTCTTTCAGTCACGAAAAACAAGGAGAGTTTGAGAAACCGTTAACAGCCATGAGGAGCCTGAAGAGATACGACAACCAGATGTAGTGTGTGGTAACCTGAATGGAATCCTGAAACATGAAAAGGTATTAGTCAAAAGCAAAGGAAATCTCAATAAAATCATGAATTTACTTAATAATAACATATTATATTGGTTCAACTATCTGGAAGGATGTAAAGAAATTGGAATCTTCTTGAACTTCTGGAAAGAATGTGAAATGGTTCAGCCAATTTGAAAAACAATTTAACAATTCCTTAAAAATTGAAACATAGTTACCATATGACCCAATTACTTCACTTTTAGATATACAGTCAAGAGAACTAAAAACAAATGTTGATTCAAGTACTTGTATAAGAATGTTAATGGCAGCCTATTCATCATCACCAAAAAGTAGAAACAATCCGAATATCCATAACAAAATAATTAAACCAAAGTGATATATCCTTACATGGAAGAATCTTGAAAACAGCAGCATCAATGAAAGAAAACACATATTGTATGATTGTATTTATATAAAATGTCCAAAATAGGCAAATCCATAAAGAAAGAAAGCCTAGGAAGTGGGTTGCCGGGGCCTGGGAGGAACTGGGAGTGGGAGATCATTAATAGATAAGGTGTATGGAATTTCTTTTTGGAGATATGAAAATGTTCTGGAATTAGGTAGTGGTGATGGTTACACAACCTTGTGAATATACCAAAACACAAATATGTGGTATTTAGATTGTATTTCAATAAAAATGCCTGATGTGCATTTTATACTTACCTCACATATCAATTCAGTGTTTAGTATCCACATGTAACCGTCATATGCTGAACTAGATAGTACAACTGTAGACCCTTGTTATTTTGAATGAAGCGTGTTTTGAGACCCAGCAGCATCAGCATCACCTGGGACTCAGAGATGTGAAATCTCAGGCACCAGCCCAGACCTGCTGCATCAGAATCTGCATTTTAATAAGATCCTCAGGTGATTTCTATGTACAATCAAGTTTGAGAAGGGTTGATTATGATAATGTTGCTGGCTGCTGACCCTGCTGAGTAACTCTATGACTGCCCAGCAAAGAAGAAATTATTCTTTAGTTAGATTTAAATTATCTAACATCACTCAACTAGCATTTCAATTCTTTTCTACTCACCTCTCACCCCACATGTCAGAATCCAATCTTATTATTTGCCCCTAATTGCTCCTTAGACTTTAGTCCACCCCTGGCTGAGAGTACCACTTTGAATTTATTCCAAGCTCAGGGTCACTGACTAAATTTTAATGACAGTCTCTTTGTGCCTGTAAATCTACTAAGGACGATGGTCTTGAAAACCATCCAACTTTGCTTACCCAGAGTGCCAAGCAGCCAGGATGCTGTAGAAGAACAGATTACTTATCCATAGTGTATCCACAGCATTTAACAAACTGGACAACGTGTTAATGGGAAGAACATGTGCTAATCTTATAAACAATTCCTGACATTCCAAATCTCCCTTTCTCCTATTATAAGAAGAAGAAAAAAAATAATAGACGTACAGAAGGAATACATTACCTCTGTTTTTTTTGTTGTATTTTAGTTTTGCTTGAAACAAACTGCAGCATATTCCTTCAAGGGAACTCATTATTCATAGAGAACTATTCCGAAAAAGTTGAGAGTGCATTTTCATATTTATTCTATGGGAAGCCATTCTATCTCTAAAAGGACTCTGGGCTCTAGTCCTTTCACTGTTACTATGGAGTAGGAAATTTCTAACAAACAAAACTCAATTGACATTTACAGCATTGAGGAATTTCCTTCTTTTCTTTGTGTATCTGGAACTTACTTTTTCTATGTCACCATAACTCTTGTGTATTTCTTTTAAACCTGACAAATATAGAATATTAAGATTAAATTACGGGACTTCTGGTCAACCTGGAGGTGTAGGTAGACACACTGTGCTTCCTCGCACAACCAAAAGAGGAAAAACAACAATTTAAAAAACAAAACAAATAACCAGACTGACAGAAAATTGAACAGTATGGAAGTCCCACAACCAAGGAGTTAAAGAAGACATGGTCATCTAGACTGGTAAGCAGGGGCAGAGCCAGGCAAAGAGCGCATACCTGGTGAGAGAGTGGTTTGTGGAGTGGTACCAGCAATGCTGCAGCTGCCCAGAGAGACCCACAGCAGGCATACCTGGCCAAAATGTGGCTGGCACACCCGGAGAAGCCCACGGCTAGCCGACCCAGAACCAGCGGGGCCGAGACTGGTGGACCTGGTGGTCCCTCATTCTTGCACGCAGATAAACCAGGAGAAAAAGCTGGGGAGTGGAGGAGACCACGCAACCCACCATCGCAGGGAAATAAAGCCTCAAACCACCCATTGAAAACACCTATGGGGGTCGAGGCAGCAGCAGCAGGAAGAACTCCCAGCCTCACAGGAGAGCTCACTAGAGGGAAGTGACTGGGAGCCAGCGGAGAGTGGAGCAAGTGCCATTGTTCCCTCCCAGGCCCAGCCCTGACAGGTATCGTCACAACACAACTATGTAGGTTACCCCACTCTGGAGAACACCTAAGGCTCCACCCCCTTATATGTAACAGGCACACAGAGGGAAAAAAAAATGGCCCAAATGAAAGAGCAGATCAAAGCTCCAGAAAAAATACAACTAAGCCACGAAGAGATAGCCAACCTATCAGATGCACAGTTCAAAACACTGGTAATCAGAATGCTCACAAGATTGGGTGAATTTGGTCACAAATTAGATGAAAAAATGAAGAATACGCTAAAGGAAATGAGGGGAAATGTGCAGGGAAACAATAGTGATGGGAAGGAAACTGGGACTCAAATCAATGGTGTGGACCAGAAGGAAGGAAAGCATTCAACCAAAAAAGAATGAAGAAACAAGAATTCAAAAAAATGAGGAGAGGCTTAGGAACCTCTGGAACATATCTAAACATTCCAACATCCAAATTATAGAAGTGACAGAAGGAGAAGAGGAAGAGCAAGAAATTGAAAACTTATTTGAACAAGTGATGAAAGAGAACTTCCCCAATGTGGCAAAGGAAATAGACTTCCAGGAAGTCCAGGAAGCTCAGAGAGCCCCAAAGAAATTGGACCCAAAGAGGAACACACCAAGGCACATCATAACGACATTGCCCAAGATTAAAAAGAAGGAGAGAATCTTAGAAGCAGCAAGAGAAAACAAGACAGTTACCTACAAAGGAGTTCCCATAAGACTGTCAGCTAATTTCTCAAAAGAGACCTTTCAGGCAAGAAGGGGCTGGAAAGAAGTATACCAAGTCATGAAAGGCAAGGACCTACATCCAAGATTACTCTGTTCAGCAAAACTTTCATTTAGAATGGAAGGGTAGATAAAGTGCTTCTCAGATAAGGTCAAGTTCAAGGAGTTCATCATCACCCAGCCTGTATTATATGAAATGTTAAAGGGGTTTATATAAGTCAGGGAGGGATATCAACAGGGGAATGGGAGAGGAAGAGAGGAGGAGAAAGTACAGAGAATAGGTAGTGTAAACAGTGGGTAGAAAACAGACAGGGGGAGGTTGAGAATAGTATGGGAAATGTAGAAGCCAGGGAACTTATGTGTATGACCTATGGACCAAAACTAAAGGGCAGTGAATGGGGGGGGGGGGGGGGGCGGGGGGTGGGGGGGATAGAGGGGGGGAAATGGGACAACTGTAATAGCATAATCAATAAAATAAATTAAAAAAAATAAAAAATATAAAAGAAAAAACCAAACAAACTTTTTGACCAACCCATTATAAAGAAAGCCCTCCATATATGGATGGAAAATGAACATCACATTTACAACAATGTGAAGTACTATTAACATTTTACCCAAATGATTCTTTGCTGTGGGACTGTTTCATGCATTGCAAGATGTTTAGCAGCACACCTGGCCTCTACCCACTAGAAGCCAATAGCAGGAGATAGCTGACATACTCAAAATATCCAGAGCAATAAAGTTATTGGTGAAAATAAAAAACGTGTCTTTTACTTTATGGACAAAACTAAACTGACTTTTTGGCCAACCCAATACAATGAACTTCACTGAATGGAATGGAGAATACAGAAAGGCATGAAACGTGCTCTGCTGTTCAAAAGCATGTAATGTATTAAGAACATACATGTATTGATATAGAGCCAAAAGTTAAAGGAGAAAATTGAAGGTATGCAAAAACAAGTTCTATGTTATTATAGGCATGAAGGAAAGAGAAGTCACTTTGTCATGGGGGAAGGAATGGATGGCTGAGAGTAGCTGCTGAGAAAAAGTGGCTTTTGAGCCAATTGGAGGATGAGAAGAATTTGGCAATACAACATTGGGATACAGCATTCTATGAAAAGGGAAGGAGTTTTTAAAGAGCCATGGAAGAAGGTAAATAAAAAATTAACTTCTGTCCTAGGAACTATTTTATTAGCATCATTCCGCAGCAGTTGTGACCAAGGAAGAAGATGAACTTGAATTCTAAGGAATAATTCCTTTCCACTGAAACAGCCAGGGAAGAGACAAAATTAGCAATTTTATTTTTAGGAAAAAAAGCATCCTTCTAGTTTTGAACAACCTGTTGAACAATTAAATGTAAATGGATAACTTTTAAAATATGTTATTCTTATTTTGTATTAGAATCCTGTATATAATTAGTATTAATTAAATTAATATTAACTAGACATAACTGTAATATATACTAAAAAAGTTTGATTTTAGTAGAATTTCAAAATTGTTTTTTCTTTGTGCCTCAGTTAAGTTACAAAAAATAGAGAAGAAAGCTATTAACCAAGAAAGAATTTGAAAGCACATCTTTTTAATGCACAAACCACGTTCTTACAAAGTAAAAACAGTAATTTAGGGAAGTAGCTATAACTTTTAGAGAACTATCAGAATCCTGTTAAGGATACTGATATATTCACTATAAAGAGTTTTCTAAAAACCCAACAGTCTTTATATTACAGATCTTCAAGAAAAACTAACTTTTGTCTAAGGCAGAACTCAGGAACTGAGATAAGCAAACATTTTATATTTTAATACCTGTGGTTGTGATTCACAAGTATGTTTTTGGAGTTTTTTTCCTCACAAAAGTAATGTAATTGCCAAAATGAATTGATTTTTCTCAAATCCAAATATATTTTTTTCCTTTCATAATGTCAAACATTATGTTTGGCAAATGATCTTGAAAACAGAAAGTGTTTAGTTTAATGAGTTGGACAGCTGTTGGTTCCTTCTTTTTCTTTCCAGTTAATGAATAAGCACTTCCAGCAAAGAATGGAATAGAAGCTAGCAGTTAATTGACAATATAAAACCTCAAATAAAAACAAGTATCTGAGAGGGAAGAAAAACACCCACCAAAAATATATTACATTTAGGCTTCTGAAGTCGATGTAGCTATCTCTGTACCCATTTTCAGACAGGAAAAATTGCTGGTCATATACACGGAATAAGCTTCTCTCTAAACATAGCTCAACATAATAGATCTTCAAGGTTTGTGTTTTCCTTTCAACAAAACAAAGCAAAACAAAGAAATCGATAACGGTTTTGGTTTGCAGTACACTCACAGCTACTTCAAAATATAGTTACATCTTTCCTCTCAAAAGTTTCATATTAACAATTAAAGTTCATTCTCTCTGACCCTCCTATTATCAACCTTACTTAACATTTCTTGTTGAAGATGTTGGTTATTTTCTTGAGGGAGGAGAGATCCTCTCTGCTTAAGTAAATGGCAAGTTCAGCAATATTTTCAAGGTCACCCTCACTGTGCTATTTAAATTTGCAAAATGCTGCATCCACAAAGAGAAATGATGCCAGAAAGGAAATACCTTATTTGCCTTAAACATGATTGTTTGAAAGGCCTTCCTTGGCAATTTGAAAGATGTTATCAATAATGGAGGAGTTCCAAGCTCCACTTCGAAACATGCCTGTGATCCAGAACTTTTAATATTTACGAGGCAAGATCTCTAACTGTCAATGATTACTTACTTTCCACACAGCTGTTTTGGAGTAAATGCTAATTGCCTGAGGAATCAGGAACACATTAAACACCAGGTTCAATATTGTGATCGACTGGGATTTCATCTTCATGAAGACAGTCATTACTGTTGATCACCGATGGACCACTCAGAATTTGTCACAAAGTCTTGAGGCTACCAAAACTTTGCAACCCTCCAACAACAGAGTTTGTACTACCAAAAAATTATGTCACTTGTAAAAACATGGCTTTTGGAAAAGTATAAAAGACAAACTTCACAGCTATATAGATAACTGGAAAAAATATAACTGAAGGAGAACGAGTATCTATAAAGGATATTTTAAGAGTATTTGGGTTGTTACTTCCTTCTTTAAGATGAAAGAATAGGAAAGTTTGGATGAAACATCCTAATTATAAACATGGAGGAAGGGCCTGTGAAGGGGATTGCAAATTTTGTTCAACTGAGCATAAAATGTTACAGAGCCTGTAGAGATCCTCAGATGTGGCGTGTAAAGAAAATTGATATCAATTCCCCAGACCAGCCCTTCAGAGAGAACAGTGTGGCATTTTGAGATGTTTCTCTACATTCTGTTTTATGCATGTAATGTGTTTTCTTATAAGATATCTGTTATAATATAATTCCTGCCTTAAATACTTGGGACTAGACTGATTAGCAAGCAAAATGTAAATAGTGTAATATTTTAATCATGTGGGAATATGAATTTTGTAGCATGCCTTAGACCCAGGAGTCAAACCCATTTGATACAGTAAAAATAAGATGTCCTTCGACAGAGTGAAAGTTGCTAACCTAGGGAAAAAAACAGCTGATAGTTAATATCTTAAAATATAGGATCTGAATTATTTTATTTGAAATTTCATAAATAGCTGATATTTTACTACGCAAGTGTTTACTTGGTAATCAAACAAAAGAGAATTTGCCAAAGGCCTAGATAAGTTTTTCAATGCCTCAATGATGAAGTACAAACCTTAAATAGAAATTCTCATGTAAAAGGGACAAACAGAATAACTTGATAATAGCAATGAAAATTGTGAGTGTGTGTAAATGTGTTTTTAGGTGTGTGCAATCACCATTTTAATGAAATACTCAGAAATATTTTCCTTAAGTTATTTCGCTAGTCATTCAACTCCATAAATCACTCTGTACAGCCCCCATATTGAACAAAAGATAGATGTTTAAACTGAAAGAGTTAAATCCCCTTCATTCATTTGACATATATTGATTGAGTGCTATTACGTCCAGTCTGTTGTAGTCACATGGGATACACAAGTGATTAGAAACAAAGATCTCTTCTCTCATGTGTTCACATCCTAGTGGGGATAGAGGAAGGAGAAAATAAGTTAATTAGCTAATAATCAATATCATTGTATAGTAGAAGAAGAAAAGTGAGAAAAGTGCTATTTTAAAAAAGTAAAGGAAAAAGGAAATTGACTGTTAGGGTTGGAGTACAACTTTAAATAAAATAGTGGTATTTGAACAAAATCCCAAAGAAGGTGAGAGAAGGAGTCATGTAAATATCTCAAGGAATAGTGTCCCAGGGACAGGGAATGGCCAGTGCAAAGGCCCTATAGCAGAAGCACGACCAGTGTGTTTGAAGAACAGACAGGAGGCCAGTGTGCTAGGAGTGAGGGGAAAAGGTAGTAGGAGAGATACCAGAGAGGTAATGGGAGGTGGTGGGGATTAATATATGGGGTATTGTAGATCAGTTTAAGCCTTGTCTTTTACTCTGAAGAAAATGAGAACTGGCAGAGTGATGGAACAAACTTACACATTAACACGTTAAGCGTGGCATCAGTCCCTGGGGACTGACAGCAAACTTTTCGTTTGGGCAATGTCGGTGCAAGGTTGAAAAATAAATGTTGTAATTTTAATGAAGTTTTGCATTGGCTCCATCATTGTGCACCTGTTTATACTCTAACTCAACATCCATCGAGTGGTTGCCAGCTGCCACCTGAAAGGAAAGCCCAGCAAAATCAGCTCCACGCTTAACGTGTTAAAAGAATTCCTATGGCTGTTGTGAAAATTAGCTATATGGAGAAAAAAGTGGAGCGAGTCCAATTAACATGCTTTTGCCCCAATCCAGACAACAGATAATGGCAGCTCAAATCATGGTGGTAATGTTGCAGGTTGAGAGAAATGGTCAGATTCTGATAACATCTGTAGATAAATAACACAGGACTGATTATCTGATTGACTGGGGGTAAGGCAGGAGAGAACAACAGCAATCAAGGGTGCCTCAAAGGATTGGGGCTGGGCAGCTGGAAGGGTGGGTTTGCTGTTAACTGAGTGGATGCAGGCTACAAAAAGGGTGTCTATGAAGGAAAATCAGGTTCTCCAATCCAGATATGCTGAGTTTGAGATGTCCTGGACATCCAAGAAGTTACCGACAACCTGGAAGTAGCAATTCAGATATAAGACTTGGACACCAAGTCTTGCTCCTTGAACACCAGTATGGTGTTGGTACTGAAACACAGAAAGACAGAAGAATATTTTATTTGCTCCAACTACCAACTCTGCATAAAAACTACATTAAGAAATAGCTTGGTAAAGTTAGAAAAGCTTAGATTTGAATTCCAATTCTTTCATATGCTGGTTACTCTTACTCAGTTTCTAACCTCTGTGAAGTTCCACTATCCCATCAATAAAGTCTCTTGAGTTATGTTCCAAAGAGTGGAGCCTGAGATGGGAACTTTTGTGTGAGGAAGAAGGGAGTGGAGAAAGCAGCATAAGGCAGGAGGAGGAGAGGGAAATGCTGTGGTTCAGCTAAAGTCAAGCTTCATCTTGATACCATGGACAATTCTTGTGCTGGGATTATAGTAGAGTTGGTCCCACCTTGAGGCAAAGGAACAAATAGCATCTCTTATGTAGGGGTAATAATAAATATCATTCAAGTTCATTGTTGAATTTAAAGGAGCATAGTGACTGCCATCTACCTAGTAGGTCTTCTGTGAAAAATTCTGTTCTTCCCTCATGATAGCTTTATGTTAGTTCTTAAGATTTACTGACAAGTGTATTCCTTCCTCTCTTTTCAATGAATGGTTTTCTGGATGTGCTACTGATCACACGCAGATCTATTGCTGCTCCCTACCACTAGAATTCCTTTATAGAGGTATAATTATTCACATATTCTAAAACACAGCCATTCTCTTCAGTAATGAAGCTATGACCATGTTTCTCTTTCACAGGCACTGCAAAAACAAAGATTTGCAAACTTCTCTCCTGCCAATGCTGGGCATAGCCCTTTAGTTCTAGAATCAAATATCTGCTGCATATCAAAACATCTTGTTTTCTTATGAGAATTCTGACTCATGGCAAAGAAACGAAAAAGTAGGTGATGAAATGGGGGGTATGGTTTCTAAAACAATGTCATGTTTATTGCTAATCTAGAAACCTAGAGATCTGGGTATTTGATTGCTACATTAGAAAAGGACCAGTGGAACATGTTGACAATGAAGTAATTTAACAAGTAGAATCAGCCTTGATTTATACAATGTCCTGATGTTATAGATCAGCTTTGTATTTTTCTTCTGCCCATTTTCTATGGCAATGGTGGAAGTTTGTGTGTTCGGATTACCCGGAAGAAAGTGTTTGCCAGAAAACTATTTTTCTCCACCAAATTTTATTGTCAAAAGCATTCTAAAATCACCCAAACTGTGTACCTTTGCATATCTGCAAATGGACAATTGGAATATTTATACTAAGCCATAAGGGGGGTACTAGGTGGGATGTGAGCCAAGTAGAACACCAACATCCAATCACCTCCAGCTGTGAGCAGCATCCTCTGTTCACCACCATGGGCTATAGAAATATTATTTTTGCTGAGAGCCAGGGTGCACGAGATTGAGAAAGCATTGGACAAGGACTATAGATGAAGGCAATGTAAAAGACTGGAGGGAATGCATCAGTTGGTTTCTTCATCTGTAAAATGGTAGAAATATCTATCCAGGCTATTGCTATGAGAAGGAAATCAGTTAATATACACAAATCCTGTAGTATCATGGTATATAAGAATTCACGATTTTCTTACCAAATAAGAATCTTAACAAAGTATTTGGCATTTATTGTAACCCAACAACCAATAGGGCCCATTGCTAATAGGAAAAAACTCTGAAGACAGAATTTGGTGGAAAGGAAAAAGAATCTTTTATTTAAAGTATATACAGTTTGAAATAATGGCAGGTTTCAGCCTTAAAGCCTGTTACCTCTAAGGCACTCGAAAGAAAATCACCCTGCCACCCTCTGCCAGCTCAGATCAAGGTTGTTCCAAGAAACTCTTCCCCCAGCCAAAGGTACTGACCTTTAAGAAATGTAGGTGGCTTAGCTTGTTTCCACTTACTGTCTGGCTCTAGGCATCTTTCAGAGTCTGTGCCACTCCCAGTACAATGTTTTCTTCCTCTGGTTGCTGCCCTCCTGTGCACCTATGTGTGTGGGGTAGCGGGGGGAGGGCAGGACCTGTACAGGACAGCTCCAGTCATCAGCCTGTGCCTTCCCACACAGGGATGGGACATGGGGCTTGTCACCTGACTACATGGCTTCTAAGACCAGCACCAACTGGTCCTCGAGGCCGCATCCTGCACATCAGTGCAGTGAGTCTGAGGCCCTGCTCAGGCTGGAACAGGGAGAGCTGCTGCCATGGCAGGAGCTGCCACTGATGAAGACCCTATTGGAGGAGTATACAGGAGGCCATAAACTATGCAGCAGCTGCTTCCCATGCAGGGGAAGGGCCTGTTACTCAGCCACACCACTCACAGGGTCCGTGGGCCCAAGCCTCTTCCCACCCTTTCTTACCAGCTTATTGTCCACTGTGCTCCAAACAGTCCCTGAAGTGAAAGGCACTGGGAATATTCTTGGATCACATGGTCCTCAAGGCCTGGGGACCAGTAACTACAGCCCTTGGTGGCCAGGAAAAAGGGGGGAACAAAGAGTATGGCATTTCCATGTGCTCTGCTTTTAAAGGCTGCCCCCAGAAGCCCCTGCTCACTGGAAGTAGCTGCGTCATCGCCCTGGTAGTCAGGGTGATGTAGGCTGGTCTGGCAGCTGTGCCAAGGTTGCCACTCACGCACCATCCTTGGCACTTTCCCAACTCTCCCCAATTTCCAGGAGGGATGGTCCCCCTGTTGTAATAGTAGGATTTTGTATGGGATTTGCTGTAAAAATAATTCAATAACCCCAAGGTCATATATTTCACGAAAGGGATGTACACAGAAGAATAAGAGGGGGCCCTGGCTGGTGTAGCGCAGTGGATTGAGCATGGGCTGGGAACCAGAGGGTCCCAGTTCGATTCCCAGTCAGGGCACATGCCTGGGTTGCGGGCCAGGTCCCCAGTGAGGGCCATGTGAGAGGCAGCCATACATTACTGTTTCTCTCCCTCTCTTTCTCCCTCCCTTCCCTCTCTCTAAAAAAATAAATAAAATCTTTAAAAGAAAAAAGAAAAAAAAAGAAGAAGAGGAAGATATTGTGGTTTCCATTTTATGGATATGAAAACTGAAGCTTAGGGAGGTCAAGTAACTTGCCCAAATTCATACACTTGTAGAAAAGATCTCTGTCTGTAGCTGGAAATCAGATCCACAGAATGCTAAGTTAGTGTTAACAGACAGGCACCAGCCCAGAGCACATCGGTCTCAGGCAGTTCTGTAGTGTGTGAGTTCTTCACTTCATGTAGGAAAGATTTCAAAACACAAGTCCAGGTAATTTTGAGAGTACATTCATTTATTAAGGCTGGGTACAGAGAAACAAAGGAAAGACTTATGGTGGAAGAAGTAACAACAGAGAGCCTAAACAGAGCTGCTTTTGCTCCCTAGAAATGTTACAGGTAAGGAGTAGGTCAACAAGGGACTGCTGTTAGCTCACCTGGAAATCAGAGAAAAGGGGGCCCTGGAGACAGGATCAAGGGGTAAGCCCAGATCCAACTGCCACTGCCCACTGCTCCTCTGGCTGCAAGTCTCCCTGGGACCCTTGCAATTTAGTAAATAAAAGGTTCATGACTGGTAAGGGACATGCACATGCTCTAGAGTGAGCTCACACTGCATCTTTGTTCTGAGGGTTTTTATCTTTTTTTCTGCAGGTAAGAATCTCAGGGGAGGATTTCAGCAGAATATTCATTAGTTTTCCAGTTGCATTTTAATATGCTGATGTGTCAAAATGAGGACATAGGGGCTTTGGGGAATATTCTTCTCTCCATTATACTATTTTACTTTTATCTTGGGTCTGTCTGACTTTTAATGGGGGTCTTATTTGTTTCCCTGGCTTCATTTGTCCTTGGGTTTAGCTGGCACAAACAACATTAATTGGGTCTCTGTTCTTTATTTTCCAGGCTAGGAAGATTTGTACTATGTATTCTTTGGTTAAGAAGGAAAGTTTCAAGCCATTCACTCTCAAGTGTCCTTCATTAGGGGAGATAAGTTCTTTCGATTCACCAGATGGCTGTAAGTTGCTCAAACTGTTGGACCTTGTTTGATTTTCTTGTCTTAATTTCCCTGTTCCACTTGCCCAAGAATTTCCATAGCTTCTTACTATCCTGCCTCAGTTAGCATACTGTATTTTCAGATTGTCTGCCTTGGTCTCCCATTCTCAATTTTTAGTGACTTACTGGTCACCCTGTTCAAATCTACTTTGGCTGCAAGTTAAGGTGCCTTTGCAGTAGCTTGTTGGATCCTCATTAACCACATAGATGAGGGCAGCCTAGAGAAAGGGCTGTAGGGAAGACCAAACCAATGGTGCCCATGCCTAGGACAGCATATACTAAATATTTTATATAATAGAGAAAGTCAGTGATTATAGGACCTTTGCCTTCATTCAGTCACTCAACAAACTTTTGAGAGTTGAGAGTGTATAAGGTCCCTATGAAAGTTAGATGTTTTGCCTTAAGAAGAAAGATAAAGGCTTTTTACCAGGAGACTTCAAAATGGAGGGGGAATTTAATGAGCCAGGCTTCAAGAAGGCAAGGAACCTCAGCTTTAACTGCATTCTCTCCTTTAATAAGTCTGCCAGAACAAATTTCTTAAAGAAAGATTCTCAATATTCCAGCCTGTTCTATTCAGATCACTCGGCCAGCTGTTTGGGCTAGGACACCCAATAGAGAATTCTATCAATCTTCTAGTACCACATTGGATAGGGGTGGGGGAGTATGTCAAAGGCTGAGCAAAGAGCTATTAGCAATTAAAAAAGGGGAGAGATTCTATAAACTAAAATCCAAAAGATATCCACTCTAAACAAGATCATGAGTGTTGCAATACAGACGATAAAATATTGCCTTACCTTCAAGATTTTAGACTGATGGAGAGAAAATGTGTATTCAAATGTGTATACTGGGTGGCAAAAAAGTCGGTTTACAGTTGTTTATATGGAAAATAATATAGTAAATGATAATAATAGAAAAATAAACCGTGTCTCATGTCCTCACAACTATAAATCTATTTTTGCCCCACCCTGTACATGATATATTCATTGCAAAAAGTCCTCAATTCTTCTCCCTCCCCTCAACCACAGTCTTTGTTATGTGGTTTATAATGCCTACCATCAAAAGGTAGAGCCAACTTCTCAGTCCTTGCACCTGGTCTGCCGTGTGATTTAAGTCAACTAATAAAGTGTATTGTAGCAGTTCAAAGCCTAGACCTCAAAAGGCTTTACCTCGACTGTCTCTTTCAGAACCTACTCAGCTGCCATATGAACCTGTATGGGCTAACCTGTTGGATGGATCACAGAGGACAGCCCAGTTGTCCGAGCTAATGCTGTACTGGACTATCTAAAGCCTGCTGAGCCCCAAACCTGTGGGAGCCCAGCAAAATAGACCAGAGCCACATACGAATTTACAGCTGATCACAAACATGTCTGTGAGCCCCGACGAGACCAGAACAACCCAGCTGACTCATAGTCTTATGAGCGATAATAAATTGCCACCATTTTTAGCTGCTGAATTTAGGGAAGTTTGCTATGCAGTTATAACTAATTGAAATTTATGTAGTTATAATCCAAGAGGATATTTAATGACAGGTGAAGAGGACCAGAAGTCAATGTTAAAGGAATTCTGAGGAAGCGTTGGCTCTGGATTAGTAAAACAGGAATAAAAGTTCTCTCCATCACTCTTCTCTCATAGAGGAAGTAATATTCTCACTTAGCTTTAAGGTTAAATAGAATTTCCTCAAGTAAAAACAAAAGGAGAGCTTAATATCTTTATTTTTAATATGAGTAACAGTTCATTGGAAGTTTTGAATGGCTTTCTTACGTATTTAATATCTTAGAGGTTTATTGCCCTCCTCTCTGAGAAGAAATTATTTAGACACATAAATTTCTCCTCCTCATGTGTCGAGAATTGAGACTAGAGTTACAGTTTGGAAAGCCAATTATATTTCCAGTGAATAGAGTAACACCCTACAGCAAATACCTAGATCATCCCAGAACATGTTGAATGAAAACATGAATATTTTATTCATTAAGGTCAACTAATTAGCAAGAGTAAATTTTTATGAAAGAATTTAAAGGGCAATTATTCTATGTGATAGATGTCTTAATGTTATACCCTTAACATACTGACTTAGCCAGCCAAGAAGGATGGAAGAGAGGGAGGGAGGAAGGAAGAAAGGAAAGAAGCAAAGAAGGAAGAGAGGAACCTTATAACATTGTTCAAGTGATCCCTAGCAGGTCACCAATGAGAGTTAGTAAACTTTCTTATTATTATCAATGCTCTAATTCTAATAATACTGTGAAATAACAAACTATAGGATAAGAATTCTAATAATACTGTGAATAACAAACTATAGGAAATGAGAAGTAATTATTGCTACAAGAAACATGATAAAACCATTATCATCAAACAATTAAATAAAGGGGGAAATTCTGGAATGCAATTATAATAACATAACAAACACATGGAAGAGAAAATTCTATTTTTCCCAGATGCAATCACATAATCACATTCTGCCCACAGAATTAGAATTGCATGTGCACACACACACAGCGCTCCTTAAATTGTGTATCAAGAAGTTATATCAGAACAGTGTTTAAAAGCAATATATTCTTGCATTAAAAATAAATCAGAGGAATTATTCTCAAATTCAGATTCAAAGTTATGACAGTATTATCAGCACCACACTCTAACCAACTGAGCTAACCGGCCAGCACCAAAGTTATGACAGTATTAAATTTACAAAATGCAATTATAATTGAGTCACTCCACTGAATTAAGACTTTTAGTGGCTCCTGATTATTTACAGAATCAAAGTTGAAGTCTTAAATCAGGCTCCCTAAAAGCAGATCCTGAGACAGGACTCTTGTGCCTGTGATTTAGGGAAGTATGGCCTCAGAAGAATGGGAGTCAGGGAAGCAGGATAATATAGGTGGAAGGACCTAGGTAAGGATGTGGTCGCAGGAGGTATCTAGGCTCAACCTGATATCACAGAAGCTCTGGAGCATGAACACAGCAACCCAGAGTTGCCTCATCTTGAAGCAAGGAGCAGGCTCTTATAGCCCTAGATCAATCAACTATTGGCAACAGTTTTCCCCAGAAAGTGAGGTCTGTATCTCTCTCAGGTATTTCCGGGTGAGGTGGCCCCTACAGACCCACAGAAATTATCTGGAGAAGGAGAAAGAGATGAGCCAACACTCACAGCAGCTGGAGGAAGAACACACTGGCCAGGCAAAGGGGACCCGGGTAGGGTAGCAGCACTTGTTCTAGGCTTTTACAATCCAGCCCCAGACATCGCTGCTGTCCTTAATCCCCTCTCCTCCCCTCAAGGACATCACAGAGCACACACTTTTACAGTGATAACTTTGTGAGTCTGTTCCCTCAAGCTGTACTCCCCTTTTGTTTTTCCTTTTCAAAAGCTCCAAGTCTCTTTTTATCCCTAGAAAGGATAAGTTATTCACTTTGTCTGTTATTCAAAGCCTTAAATATAATTCACTCTTGTGCAATAGCCCATCATTTTAGATATTTGTTAAATGAGTTAACCCCCTGGCTAGATCATTAGTTCCATGAAGATAGGGATTGCATGTTGCTTTTTCCTATTCCTACTATTTAAATAAAAGGCCTGGAGAACAGTAGATGCTCTCTGACTGATTGATTAATTAATCAATGCCTACATGAGAATAATGGTCTTCTTTAGGGAAGAACAAAGTCATTCATTCAGATTCTACTTTCTGTTTAAACTAGACAGTCCCAGTGAGCCATGCCACTGAAATATCCTGTATAATTAACCTGTTTGCTCAAAACCTAGGAAGCTTTTAGCTAAAACGTTACATTGTCCATTTCAGTGACATAGGGCATATCAACAATTAAATGAGGACAATAAAAGGACCTTGTTCAAAAAATGCTGATTCAATTACTGGGACTTCCTGGAATCAGCCACTGGATTCAATTATC
>PVJI01019165.1:0-31659 GCA_004026765.1 Micronycteris hirsuta
TTCCAGGAAGCCTATTTCCTTTGCCAGATTTGGGAAGTTCTCGTTCATTATCTGTTCAAAAATACATTCAATTTCTTGGTGTTCCTCTTGTCCTTCTGGCAGCCCTATGATCCGGATGTTGGGTCGTTTACAAATGTCTCTGAGGTTCCTGAGTCCCTCCTCATTTTTTTGAATTCTTGTTTCTTCCTTCTGGTCCACCTCATTGGTTTGAGTCCCAGCTTCTTTTTTTTCCCTATTGGTTCCCTGTAAATCTTCCTCCGTTATCTTTATCGTTTTGTTTATGTGTTCAACTATTTCTTCCAGTTTTGTGAGCATCACGATTACCAGTGTTTTAAACTGGGCATCTGTTAATTTGGCTATCTCTTCATCCGTTAGTTGTAATTTGTTCTGATCTTTCGTTTTGGCCATTTTCATTCTTTTTTATCTCGGCGCACCTGTCGGAGTCTTAGGTGTTTGTCGGTGCCTGGCAACCTGGGTCACTTTTTTGTGACGTTTCCTCTGGGGGTGGGGCCTGGGAGGGAGCAATGGTGTCTGCCGTTCACTGCCACTCCCTATCACCCTCTGTTCCCCAGTTCCCCACCGCCTTTTCTGCCAGTCTCGGCCCTGCTGGTTCCCACTGGCCTCTCCGGTTACGCCGCCGGCCTGCGAGGTTCACCCGTTGCTCGGGGTAGTGTTTTGTTTAGGCGCTCCCGGGGTGAGTCCCTCCAGGCAAACTGCTTCTCACTCCACTTCTCTGCTCAGTTCTGCCCCACTTACCGGCCTGGATGTATGTCCTCCCCAACTTCCTGGGTGTCGGATTTCCCTTCAGTTCGATTCTGTCCGTTCTGGTTGTTTATTTTTTGCTATTGAGTTCGTTGTTTAAACTCTCTGGTTGTGAGCAGCGCGTCCTACGCCGCCATCTTGGCGGAAGTCCCCTAATGCCTTCCCCTTCTTTCCACCGTTCACCCCTCCCCTCTGGCCGGGACGCTGTTTTCATTCTTGTCCCTGTCCTGGCCCAAATATAGATTATTCTAGAGGCTGTTCCCATTTGGGATTAGTTAAGTCTGAATTTTTCCTTCTCTCTTGTTCTTAGGAACATTCTGATTGGAGTCACAGGATTGCAGTGCAGGAACTAGAGAAGCTCTGAAAGATCATCTTTGCCAACCAGAGCGGTGAAGTGACTTGCTCAAGGTCAAAAATAGATCTGGGAAACCATGTTTAGAAACCAGTTCTCTTTCTTGTACTGCCATGCTCCTAGCTCTGGAGTTCACGTGTTTCTTAGTAAGACAGAACAATTCTGGTTTTGAGAGGGAAAATGTCCTCCATTTTGTGTGATAAATTCAAGTCCTGTTTATATCTAAGAACACCTGAATTATTCTCCCTTACAATACTCAAGTCCTCCAGCCCTTCACATTGATCTTTTAACTCAGAAACCTAATCACCTCTTATTTGGATGCCCCAGAAACCTCAGTTTATTTCTTGAGGCAGGGACAGTGCTTCTCTGTCGTGCCTGCACAGTGCGAGAGCTTCCTCAGCAGCCTGTCTTCTTCCCAGAAGTTAATCCCTACTAGCTGTATAACTAAAAGGAAGAAAAGAAAGCCCAGAAAGGACATTAACTGAAAAAACACTCCACTTTGTGCTGTGGTGTTACCCCATTTGAAATCTCTTTTGAGAACACAGAGGCTAATTCACTTGAGCTCAGGATTGAAGAGAGAACTGATTTTGGGCTTGTTACTCACAAATCATAATCTGCATAAAGGCATTCTTCTAGGCTTTACCAGCCTAAGGCAGAATTATGAGATATATAAGGGTCATTTTTGGAGACCCTCATCTTGTAGCTCCTCCATTATCTGATAATGCTCCTTAGTTCTCTGGGCCCCCTATTGCCACTTTGTCTGTTGTGTGTGTGGTGGGGGCTGGGGGGTTAGATATGTGGCTCAATGGAAAGAGCAGAACCAAGTGGAAGATGGTCTATCTACATACCGTCTAACGGGTGTGCTCACCACTAATGTCTTTGGGAAACAGGGAGAGCCAAGTGACTGAGTGAAATGCATACAGTGTTTAACCTCCCTGAGTCTCAGTCACTCTAGTTATGCTACATGTCTCTCCCAGCTCATTGTATACGGAGATCACATGAGGTCATTTATGAGAAAGGACATTATTGTAATGTGTTAACCTTCCCTTTAGTCTTTACTTTCTGCTGTGTGATTTTGGGCTTGAATGAGTAAAATAGATAAACCAGTTTCCTAAACTTTAATTGCTCATATGCCCCCTTCATGATTTTACCAAATTCTTAAATAACACACACACAATTATCTATTTAACATTCATATTTAAGTGAACTGACTAGGTAAATGTAAGTATATACATTTTTGAGTAAGTCAATATAAATTATTTCAAATAATAATATCTATAAAAATCCAGGTTGGAGGTACTAGTTACATTTCTTCCTAATATATACAGGGACCAGCCCAAATAATGCCCCACTTTTACTGAAAAATGTTTTATTACAAAATCATAAGCATGTAATTCTGTAACATAACAATATCATACTCAAGCACACCATATGACATTTTAGGTGAAATGTTCAAATTAAAACTATAACTTATTACACCCATATTATTACCCTACCAACTACACTCAAGCAGGCATTACTTCTGCTGGACCCTGTATTAAAGATAGCCCCGGCTTCTGTGGCTGAGTAGATTGAGTACTAGCCTGTGAGCCAAAAGGTCATTGGTTCAATTCCCAGACAGGGCACATGCCTGGGTTGTGGGCCAGGTCCCCAGTTGGGGTGTGCGAGAGGCAACTGATTGATGTTCTCTCTCTCTTTCTCCCTCCCTTCCCTTCTCACTAAATGTAAATAAATGACATCTTTTTAAAAAAAGATAAATGTATTTACTATTAAAATGTGAAAAATTCTGCGCACAGTTATCTCATTGACTCCCAATAATACATAAACCAAAGTTTGGGGAATGAGCCTCTGTTGCATGTTGGCTTGCTTGCCGCTCATGGTAGGTCTCAGCAGGTGTAGGGGGTATAAGGTGAGCCCTTCACAAGGGCTCAAAGGGTCTTGTCAAAGTTTGATTGATATGTAACAATAATTTCTCTTGGAATTCAGTGTATATATTTCTATAATGTCTGACAACTGGAATAGGCTGAGGAGGTTGTGTGATGATGGGATAAAACTTGCTGTGAGTAAGATGTGAGAGATGTAAGAAAAAGTGTAAGCTGGTGCCACAGGAAGGTCTTCTGTTGCTTGGATGTGAGCCATAAGGTCATTGCCTTAAAAATGTATAACAGACCATGGTAAAGCAGTAAAATAATCTACACAAATAGTGACATGGTGCTGAATGGTGACAGTC
Source organism: Micronycteris hirsuta (assembly GCA_004026765.1). Classification (NCBI taxonomy): domain Eukaryota; kingdom Metazoa; phylum Chordata; class Mammalia; order Chiroptera; family Phyllostomidae; genus Micronycteris; species Micronycteris hirsuta. The sequence continues at coordinate 3,345 of PVJI01019165.1, forward strand.
ATAACTGTGGCTGCTTGGACAGTCACAGTGACATTGTTATACCACAGTATGATTATAATTAGTGTCTGAAGACTTCTTTCAAGTATGCCAGTGGTATTCAAAAATGTCCCGTAGGCCAAAAAGATTCAGAACTGCCTGCATGATGCTTTAGGTCAATTACTGTGCACACCCCTGCTTAGTGTTATTGGTGGAAATTTCTGGAAAACTTGCAGGCCAACAAGAGATTAGTGTGGAAATAAAATCTGCCTCAGTCATGGATAATCCCCGTTACTTAGTCTTCTTTGTGTACATTATGGATGGGCCATTGGTAGAAGCAGCGGGGAGAGACCCATTTGCTGCTCAAGGAATTCCTGAATACCTTTTCTGTCATTTGCCCTAAACTGGCACTGAACTATTAGAGGTTAACTCTACTCTCTTGCCTAATTCCAGTTATATATTCTCTAACTTACTGATTTTCTTATTGAATTAGTTTTGATGAGTTATATTTTTTCTAGTCAATTATCCATTTGCTGTATTTTCAGATGTATTACCAAAACGTTCTACTTAGCACTCTCTTATTTTAAAAAATCTTTGTTGTGTCATCCTAGCTGGGTAGCTCTGTTGGTTATCATTGTTCCCATATGCCATGGTTGTGGGTTGGACGCCCAGTCAGGGCCACACAAGAAGCCATCAATGAGTGCATGAGTCAGTGAACAACAAATCGATGTTTCTCTCTCTTTCTCTCAAGTCAATTAAAAAAACTTTGTTGTATTTATATTAATACTCCCTTTTTACTTCTAATATTGTCTATTTATGCTTTCTCTTTTTATTTCTTTACCAATTTGTTGGGATTTTTGTCTATTTTTTTTCAAATCTTCTAAAAGATCCAAGTTTTGACTCTCTCATTTTTCTTTACTTTAGCTTCTTACTTATAATCTGTTTTTACACGACATCCCTGGGCATGCATTGCAATATTTGTATGTGAAACTCCCCTAATAACTCAAAGCTGTTGGTCTGAATGAATGAAAAGTCCCCTTATCTGGAAAAACTTTTTAAAGTTTCCTATGTGGGCGTATTTCCTTATTTTTTGTCTACTTCTCTAAACTCATTTTAATATTTTTGCTTGAATTCTCTTTCTTTGACTCAAACTTGTTGCTTTCCTTTCAGTTTTATTGCTGTTCAAAATCTGAAGCACAGTAAGACAGTTCTACTTCAAAAGCAGTAAGTGATTAGCTTGATTTATTCTGGAAAGCTTAGGTTCAGGTTGAGCTCTGAGAGATGATCAGAATTTGGATATGGGTGGCATTCTCGTAGGGCTTGAAGATGATGTATGTGGGCAAGTGAGATGACCACACCTCAAAACAAAAGCAAAAACAACTCTGGATATTAAAAGTAATCTTCTTCCGTCAGCCTCATCTTGACCCTGTTCTCTCTGCCTCTCTGCTCAGGCCATCTTTCAAAGTTTCAAACCTGTGCTGCTCCCTCTCAACACAGAGCCTGGGACTCTCTCCTGCCCCTGCCAATTTTTCCTGCTCCAATTGCATTCCCCCCTTAGGTATATGTTTAATCTCTGTACTTTCTGATTCCCACCAAAATCAATTCCCCTACTGCAACTTTTCATATGTGTAATGTTAGATTAATTCTGTGATTTCATGACTAGGGTCCATCTGCTTCTCTGGAATGTAAGCTCCTTGAGGATGTGGGGTTCAGAGCTCATCACCCCAAGGTGTGCTTCTGTGGCATGTAGATTGTTTTGAGCTAAGGGCAACTTTAGCTGAAGGCTCAGGAGGAACTTCTGCTCCTCCCTTTACTTCCCGAAAGAAGGTTAATTAGGGCCCTTGCCCATATGGGAGATTATCAGAGATAACCCCTTGTGACCTGTCTGTAGGGCAGGACCAACTTCTACTTACTAAACATACGCTCTTCTTACCATCCTACACGGACCTTTTGAAGCTCTCAAGGTGTATTACCTCATCCTTAGAGCACAATGTCTTATATTCCTAGATTGCTCCCCCCCCCCCCGCTTTTTAAATGATTTTATTTATTTATTTTTAGAGGGAAGGAAAGGGAAGGAGAAAGAGAGGGGGAGAAACATTCATCATTGCCTCTTGCATGCACCCTGACCAGGGACCAAACCCACAACCTAGGCATGTGCCCTGGCTGGGAATCAAACTGGTGACCTTTTGGTTTGCTGGATGACACCCAAGCAAATGAGCAACACGGGTCAGGGCAGATTGTTCTTTCTATCTCTGAACCTCTCATGACTGTGGGGGTCTCTGACTCTGTCATATACACAGGGTTCCCATGCGTGCGTATACGTCACACTTGGTTGTTTTCTCTCGCTAATCTAGCATATCTATTTGCTTATTAGACCAGCCAAAACAACCATGAGGGCAGAGGAAAATTTGTTTCTCCCCTACAAGGGCATGAGCTATGTCTATTATTTGCTCACTTTTCCCTAGTGCCTTACAAAGAATAGGCACACAGGCAACAGTTGTTTAATTTTTGTCTCATTTGCTAGTTAGTTAACACATAGCTGAACAGTGTAGAGATCTATGAAGTTCATTTCTAATGACATAATGTCCAGACAAGAGCTACTTGACCCAGGACTACTCAAAATTTGGGAGAACTAAGTTATTCCCCCTTACTAAAAGAAATGAAGAAATGTAAAACAGACTTAGAAAAATTGTCATTTTAAATGCTTACATTGAGGCAATTAACACTTGAACACATACAATACAGTGATATCATTGTGCTACTGAAACTGGAAAAGTTGGCTTTCCTGCTGCCTGTCACCACCAGAACCAATAAGTAGAGATAAGGATTCAATCTTTATGGGCACTTTATTCAGATGCTGGTGATCTGAGAAGATTGCAGGTTATATACCTTCAAAAACCATCTTAATATCTCATCTCAAGGTGACATTTTTATAAGGAGAAGAAAGGGTGGGTAAGGGGTTTGGGAGAAGATTAATTGGATAGAAGATAGGTAAGGGGTTTGGGAAAAAGCTTAATCGGATAAGAGTTGCAGTCAAGAGTGATCTTCCTAGTACTCCTTTATCTGCTGATCAACAGTTTTTTATCTGCCTCATGGATATTCCTTCCCTGGAACACAGCAGCTCAGATACCATCTCCATGGCTGGCAGACCCCTGGGAGTCATGTGGTCATGCATTCCAGTTCCTGGAATAACAGCTTTCCACGTGCATTAATCACGTAAGCCTATCAACTATGACTGAAGGGAAATATTTAATGCCTGAGTTCCCCTATCACTACTCACAAGAAAATTATAGGATTTATTATTCTTTCATAGTTCACTCAGGCAGTGTAGATTAAGTCATTAACATATAGCTAAACAGTATAGAGATTTACAAAGGTTAAGCGTAAAGTCATCTATGATGCACATCGTTCTTCCAGCCTGTTATTGTATCTCTTGGTTTTCTGAATAGCCTCCTCTACTCGATGTCCTTTGTGAAAGATGCCGAAGCCACATCCTCTCTTGGCCACCCCTACCCCATGAGAGCACCAGGCTCGACCAAAGAGATTTGGTCGGCCTTGGAAAAGGGAGAGATAGGAAAAGATACCCTGGCAAGTTCTCTCTCTCACAGCACACGCCCTGAGCTGGGAACGCCCTGAGCTGGGAACACCCCTGTGTAGCAGAGATGAGTTGGAAGTGTCCGGTGATCATAGCTCCATAATCAGGGCCATCAGTGTCTTTGGCCCTGAGTTTAGGCTCACCAAACAACACGGGATTGCAATCTGGTTCCCCGTGTTCATAGCACTGCAATTCAGCTAGTCCTCTACTAATTTCCCTTGCTTCCCATTAGTGTCATTGGAATATTGCTGCATAAGATATTCCCTACTCCCAGGCAACTCTCAGTCACAAAGGTATGTTAAGAAATATAACAAATATTAAAAAATTGTGTAAAACAGACTGCAAAGGTACAGTTAGGTCGCTTGCACATGGACTCTGCTCACATGGGTTAACGTCCATCTTCAAAGGCCATTCACTCCCTTCAGTTCTTTTCTTGTCCTCATGGAGGAATGAGGAACCTGGAAATGTGCTTGCCTTTGTTGCTTATGTATTGTGTGACTAGGAACAAATGTACTAAAGTTTGTTTTCAGCCCCATTCACTCCCTGCAGAGAATTCGGAGTCCAGCACCCCTGACCTCTCCTTTTCCTCTGACGGCTGCGGAGGACTCTATCTTTACCAGGTTGGTTCCTGGGCTCTGCGAGGCAGAGCTGGTATGGTGGTAGAACATACAAGAGATGGGTTGGGGGTATTTTTATGAGAAAAGACCAATATTTACTAACAGGAGAGAAGAAAGAGGGAAAATAGAGGGAAGAAAGGCAAGTCCAGTGTATTATAACTTTATCTTTTTCTGAGGAGCTTTATAATCGAAAGGTCCAGGAGAGAGACTGTGAACACGAGGGCCATTTTTTTCCACATGGAGGACACTGGAGGGGTGGAGGTGAGAGACAGGCTTTTAAAAAAATTGTGGTTTGTCTTGTATTAAATACATACTTCCCTATCCTTGGTGTTTTTGAAAGACATGATAGGGATGGTTTCATTTGCATTAGTTTGGTTGCTGGAGTCAACATAAGAAACGCCCAAACCTGTAAGAATGTTTATGATTTTATCTGAGCCAAGCTGGTGGCAACAGCTGGGAAGCAAAATCTCAACGGACTGAGAAAGTGCTCCAGAGAAGGGCAGTTTTGCAGCTTATTTTACACGTTACATTACATTTAAAGGAGGAGGTCTGAGTGGTTTACATGACACCCACTGGTGATAGATTAGGGAGGCAGGAGAAAGCAAAGCAGGGAAATCTCTGGGATTGGATAAAGAGTAAAACAAATAGACTCGCACTTCTGTTACAGAGGCAGGTGTAGGATAGTCGGCAGTCAACAACGAGAATGACAAAGATAGCGATGAGGGGATTTGTGGTCTCTGCTCAGTGGGAGGTTTTGCCCTGCTGGGTGGAGGGTGGGGAGGGAAGGAAATTTCCCTGACATTCCAAAGGTACGTGTGTTTACCTTAGATGCAAAAAGACAATAGACGAGCTCAGTTAAGATAAAGAGCCGTTGCGGTGCGCATGCCTGTAGTCCCAGCTACTCTGGAGGCTGAGGCAGGAGGGCCGCTTGAGCCCAGGAGTTCTGGGCTGTAGTGCGCTATGCCGATCGGATGTCTGCAGTAAATTCGGCATCAGTATGGTGACCTCCTGGGAGGGGGTGAGGGGTGGGGGGAGGTGGGGGTGAGGGCACCAGGTTGCCTAAGGAGTGGTAAACTTGACCAAGTCAGAAACGGAGCAGGTCAAGATAAAGATTGACTTTTGTCAGGGAAGACACTGGGCTAGGACATGACTACATGCCATGAACTGCTTTTAGCTAGAAAGTTTTAATGTCAGGCCATCTCATGTGGTTACTTTCAGTCTCTGAGTTTGTAAGGCCACCATGCAGGCCTCCCCTGAGCCTGTCAGGTTTAGTATGTGGCCCCTTGTCGTCCACACTGGGCTGTTGCTTTGAGTGCAGGCTGCTCTGAGATTGAGCTTCTTGGGACACCAGTTCAAGCTGCATTCGAATTAGACATTGGAACCAGGCTGCTGTTTTCCCGCTGAATAGCCTTTCTTCCTTCCTCAGGCTTTGGGTCTTCCATCCTGATGAGGTCAGATAATGACCTTCCAGGAAATTGTTGGCCTGAACACAGTTTAGTGTCTAGCCTGGGTTTTCCCAAAGCAGATCCGGAGGCAAATATTTGAGTTCAGGCTGCTTATTTGTGAATGCAATCCTAGGGGACGTGAACGAGAGAAGCAGCCACTGCATGGATGTGGCCACTGAGCTGGCACTGGTTTAGGTGGCTGATGCTCGACCGCGTGGGACCTTCTGAGGAGCTTTATGAAGCGTGTCTTCCAACTTGTTCTCTATGGTCTTCCCTTGATCAGGGGTGGCCTCATAGGGTTCAGTTGTTTGGGGCTTTTGGCTGGTGGTCACCTGAGAATGGAGCGGTGTTAAAGAATACACTGAGGCACATTGAACATTTTGAGTTTATTTGCACAAAATCGATTCAAATCTGGCAGTGCCAAACTGGAAGTGGTTAGGAGCACTTTGCCAACAGGAGCTGGGGAGAGATTTATAGAGAAGATGCAAAAGCAAAGCAAGAAAATTATTTGATTGACTGTTTGTGATCGGTTGTCCTTAGGATTAGATTCTATAAGCTTCACATTTACAGGCTTAGACTTTGGTTTGCCTATCAGGCCACCATGCCGCTAGAGCCACCTCAGTCTAATGGCCTCCTCGTTTAGTTATGGAAGAGCAGGTTCTCAGGGACACCCTACTGCACCAGGTAAGACAAGCCCCCAGGCATAACACAGAAGGCCTGTGGTGTGGAATACAGACCAGGTGGCCTGGGGCTGGACTTGTCGCCCCAGTAGTGGCTTGTAAAACAGCACCTACAAGAACAGAGATTCTTGCAAATGGCAGAGTGTGTCTGCTGGACCGTGTACGTCTAAGAGCAGAGGGAGAGGAGAATGGTGAATGAGACAGTGCAGCCTCATGGGCCGAGCCAGAGAATATGGACTTCATCTTGAAAGCAAGCAGTGTGCAAAGTTGATGCAACAGAGTGACCCAATCAGATTTGTGTTTTAGAAAAAAAGAGCTAGTAACACTGTGACAGTGTGCAGGATGGATTAACGGGGGTGTGTGGCATGAGGGGGTGAGGCAGGTGTTGCTGTGGCAGCTGTGAGACCTGTTGGGAGCCAGCACAGACTGTCTAGGTGAGAGACTATGGGGATCTGAAATAAGACTGCAGACAGGGTTTACTGAAGGAGAGAGCAAGGGCGGAAAGCTGGCCACCGACTGCTTCTGTGATGGGCTTGTGACCCGGGCTGAGCAGAGCGGAGTCTCATTCCCTTTGGGTCACAAGCTGTGAGGATGTGACCCCAGAGAGAGTAGCTGCCTTTTCTCCATCATGTGGAGAGACTGTACATGAGTTCCTTTTAAACACATTGATTATGGTTGGGATAAAGAATCTTTCAATGCTTAAGAATTGATGTGTACATAATTGTTTTTGCTTTGTTTTTCTCTCAGAGCTACAAGAACAAGGCCAACACACATCTGATATTGAAGGGTATGGGGTGTGTGTGGGGGGGTGGTGGGGGGGGTGGGGAGAGAGAGAGAGATGCTGTGGAGTTCTTACCCAAGGCCTGCTCTAAACCCTGCATTTCATGGTGTGATGGGTTGTTTATATGAATATGTAATTTTCCCTTTTTGGTTTAAGCTGCTTGAGCAGAGTTTCTCATAATCAGGAGTCCTGACTGAAATAATCTTTTTGTACTTAAGCCTTTTTTTCTATTTAAAATAATTTCCTTAGCATATATTCTTTTAAGGGAAAATAAGAGCTCCATAATTATCACCAATTTATACCATCTCCAGAAATATATAAGAATAACTTTACCATACTTTTATAAGTATTGAGTAATACAGTTTTTAAAACCTCTGTTAATTTCATAGGTTAAAAAAATCTTGTTTAAAATTACTTATTTTTAAGTACTGGTGAGGTTGAAAATATTCCAATTTATTTTATACTTTCTTTTTTGAGATTTGCCCAATTATATCTTTTACCTGCTATTTTTATTGGGGTCCAAATGTATTTTTTTAAAAATCAATTGTATGAATTCTTTCCGGCTAAGACTGTTAACTTGCCTGTCATATTTACTTCAAGTGTTTTCCTCACCTTGGTTACTAGCTCTTAATTCTGCTTATTGTTCTTTTAGAGATATAGAAATTATAAAATGTTACACAGTTCAGTTGTGTTTTCTTTCATAGCTCTTAAATTTGGCAGAAAATAAAGCAGACGTATTTCTGCTAGGAAACTTTTTTTTTAAAGAAATAGCTTTTTAAAAACTTTATATACAGATTTTTTTTTTCATTCCACTAGGGACACTTTGGTTCTAATGAAACGTCATCGCCGCACATAAGAAATGACTTTTAATAGGAGACATCTTACATCGTCGGCGGAGGCCCTGCTCGGCCCTCACTGCAGGACGGAGCTCCCCCAGCAGCTGTGAGCCTAGCCGCAACACCCCCGGGATGCACCATTTCTGCCCGCAGGACCCCTCAGTGAGCAGCCTGTGTGTGGGAGCACCCTGTCGGCTCATCTGAAACTCCCTCAGGGCCGCACTGCGGTCTGGAGCTCCTTCTCCCCCATCTTCCTTCCTGTCCCCGCTCCTTCGCAGCCATCACTCTGACATGGAGGTTCTTCTGCTCCCTTTCCCATCTATTTTTCACAGGCATCGTCACCCCAACAAATCTCTGGCACCTTTAGCTCCATTTTGACGTTGGCTTCCAGGAGGACACAGATGACAGTTATTATTAAACAATGAAGCAGTTCAGAGAAATACAACAGAAAAAACCGAAATCCTACCATCCGTTAGGGCATATCAGTAGATTTAAAATGTTGAGTAGCTAGACAGTTGGAAAGATGGAGCCGGGGCTTAGGTTTGTCCTGGTCACTGTTCACTCACACGTCTAGAGCAGTGTCCTGCATGGAAGTGAAAGGACAGATGAAACTGTTTTATAAAAATGAGATGGTTCTCTATTTTTTCATTAAACAAAAACAATGTTGAGCTTCATTTTACTTGGATTTATCAAAAGGAAAAGCTTAATAATACTTAAGGAATTTCTGAACCCCAGAGAAGTTTTCTTACCACAAAGGATAATGGTTTCTAGTAGGAGTACTCCAAGATAAAAACATTTTTTAGGAATTAGTTAATGAATTTTTTTTGACACTTTCAATCATTTTTCTAGATGAATTTTTGAATCCTATCATTATTCCTCAAAAAAGGCCATGTGTTTAAAAAGTAGGAGCATGTTAAACCTATACATTTATTTGTGATAAATTGATGTCCTTACAACATTCAGCATTCTATCTAAAAACGTAATATGCTCCTATTATTTATACAAATCTACATACCTCTTTGACTTGGATTTGCATTTAAAAATTATACCATGTAAATCTCTCATAAAAATATTTCTAATCCTTGATATTGTGTAGTTTTTGAGAATGTAAATACCATTTATAAGCAATTATAATTTAGAACAACAGAGCCTGTTTTTGTCATGAACAATCCGTCCCTGGGGTGAGGACCACGGAAGACTAAAGGAGGTGAGGAATGGATGTCGCAACACACCCTGGTCAGATGGAGTCTGGCCACCTGTCCTGGGCAGTGTGTTCCTGGCTGATCCCTGAGCCCTGATACCAATTTTTGTTTAGCTGATCTTCTCCTTGTTGGCAGAGCCCGCTTTCCACCAAAGGGGCTAAACGCTGGATTTTGGTTTTTGGCCTTCACGGCCATGAGATGCTGGATATGTGACTCACACTGGACATTGAGAGGTAAAAGGAAACCTGTTGAATATCTAGGAAAGACTTTTTTTTCTCTGATAAAAGAGACAAGCAGGAAGAGAGCCCATCTGCTCACTTTCTTTCTGTCTTTGAGCAGTGTGAGAATGTGATGCTTGGAGCTGGGGCAGTCATCTGGCAACCACGAGGGGAAAGCTGGGAGAGTCTCACAAAAGCCATCCTAGAGACCCAGTGTCATCATGTCAACTGCCAACTCTGGAATCTCTCTCTCTCTTTTTTTTTTTTTTTAAAGATTTTATTTATTTATTTTCAGAGAGAGGAGAAGGGAGGGAGAAAGAGCAATGTATGGCTGCCTCTCACATGGCCCTCATTGGGGACCTGGCCCACAACCCAGGCATGTACCCCGACTGGGAATCGAACCGGGACCCTCTGGTTCCCAGCCCGCGCTCAATCCACTGAGCTACACCAGCCAGGCTCTGGAATCTCTTAATGGAATAATTGAATCATCATTTGCATGTCTTGTCACATGCAGACAAAAGCATATTAACTGATACACTTCTGAATCTGTTCTGGCCTCTTTCAGCTCTGTATCATACAACCCATTTCTAGTTGCTAGTCCTTCTGCTTAGAATGTCTGGGTGGCCTAGTTAATACCTCAGATCTCACCATTCTAGCTCTCTGCTCTCCCATACATTCTTCCTCTTACATACAACGCTCCTTATTGCATTAGGAGCTGTTCCATTTGCTCCTGGTGAGAGCCTCTCTTCCACCTCCGCTCGATATCCAACTTGACCATTTGTCAAGAGCTTAAAAACAGCACAGATTTTACACAGCATAGGCACTATGCCCCTACATTGTTTTGTCCATCTGTCACTTATTCCCCGACCCTCCTGGTAGTGGTGTCTTGGTTTCCTTGGAGGAGTTGCCTCATCTTTACTCTAAGTGTCTGTCTTGTGAATAGAGTAGACTCCATCCTTTATGTTCCTGGCCTGGAGGCTCTTCTGTCCTCATAACCATTATTGGCTCATTTGTGAGCAGTGACACAATTAGACTTAAAGAGCTTCAATTCTAGGATCTTTATTTTAATTAAATGGAAAGAAACATATTCTTTTTGCTGGGATTGCTAGAGTCAGGCTGAAACAAAGCTAGAGTTTCTGGGGCCTGTGGAAGTTGGACTAAGAAGTCAAAAGAGAAAATACCAAGCAGGAAATGGAGAGAGAGAAAAAATAGGCCTGGTGACATTGTTTGAGTTCCTGGACATTTCTGTCGCATGATCCAATGATTTTCCTTCTTGGCTTAGGGCAGTTTGAGTTTGGTTCTTGTCACTTGGACTTGCAAGCGAGGAAGTCCCGATCAACAGAGCTCCTGTAAATTAGAGGTGTAGGCCTCAGTAACCTGTGGGCGTTGACAGCCGATGTGCGAGGGTAAAATCACAGGGCCTTGGCATCGTCCCCTCCCCGACTGCAGCCCCCCCTTAGCTATTTCTGCAGTGTCTCACATGTACATGCTCCTGACAAGGCCTCTCACATCCTGCAGCTCTGGTCTCTGGGTGATGTCTCCTGCCCGTAAGTCACTTGAGGGAGGGTCTTGCCAGGGCCCTCTATCAAGACAGATCATCCTACTGCATATTCTGTTTGGATTCTCCGGCAAATACAGTGCAACTGCTGTAGATGAGAAGGTAAAACGAATTCATTGTGTAGTAACATTGAAAGCCTTCAGAGATCCAAGAAGAAAAAGTTCAGAATTTATTACCAAAAAGGTGCATTACATAGAAATCTGATTTTGAACAATAAGAATTGTAAAGATATCGACTTCATGAATGAAAACGCAGAATTCAGATTCAGTGAGGAAACCCATGGTAGTTGTGTGATAAACATTTCTAAGGACTTGTGGAAAACTCACTAAAATAAACATATGTTTCAGCATCTTTAAAAAAAACTTTACAAAATCTAAAAGTAAAATTTCATCGTTGCCTCAAAAGCCAAGAATATCAAATGTGTGTGAAGAACTACTATTTGGGGCTGGATACTGTCCACAGGTCTAGTAAATAATTCAAAATGACTCTGAGTTTAATGTTAGTTAATGGTTTTTACCAAGGACAACAATCTACATTAAAGTCAAATTGACTCGTGGTTGCTTCACTCACGAAACGTGAATCCTCAGGAAATCTGTCAGGAGGAAGGGCATACCTCAAAAGCCCATCTTTTCTGATCTTTAAAGTGCTTGACGGTCCGTCCTTTATTTGTCAGAAGAAATGACTGTAGTGATGAAAGTTATCCCACAGCACTTCTGGATTTTTCAGGATGGGCCAACAATAGCTTTTGACTTAGTGCAAGACAGTGTCCTGTGCAACCACACTCTAAACCAACCTCAGTTCCAATTTCAGTTCAAAAATTAGCCCGGCCACCCCCTCAATCCCAAGCGTCTTCCACCAAAATGGTTCTCTAGGAAATACCTGGATGACCTCTTATTGTCCTGCTCTATTTCCATTGGACTTTAAAATTGCAAGGAAAAAAGAAGAGATGACAGGGATGTAAAGTACAGCATAGGGAATATAGTTAATAATAACTGTAATAACTGTATATGGTACTAGACTTATTGGTGATCATGGTATCTCCCCTGCCAGGTAAGTATGGTACTAGACTTATTGGGAGGACCACTTCATAAATTATACAAATGTCTAACCACTATGCCGTACATCTGAAACTAATGTGGAATAATAATGAATGTAATTAAAAAAAAAAGAAGAGAAGATGGGGTGAGAGTGGGAGGGTCTTGCAGTTTTGATTGACATTTTCGCCCGATAGCAATATGTTGACTTTAAACAAATTGTAAAATATAGTTATGATCCTTGTAAAATGATTGGAAATTTTAACAACTACTGAATATTTGATGATATTAAAGAATTTCTGTTGATTTTTTAAAGGCACTGTTTAGAAAAGAGATTCATTACCTTTTAGGGAACCACACTGACATGTTTGTTGATGGAATAATAAGATTTCTAGGATTTCTTCAGGAGAATAAGGGGTGGTGTAGTAAGTAGATGGGTGTGTGGAACAAATACAATTATCCCTGAGTTGATAACTGTTGAACCCAGGTGATGGGTAAGTGGGACTTCAGCTGGCTGTTTTATTTTAATATTTGTTTAAAATTTGCTACAATAAAAAGCTAAAAATATTGTTTCTGTCCTTTGGCAGCATTTAGGATGAGTTTCACCTTAGTATTATTTTTCAAGGAGTTGGAATATTGGACTGAGTCACTTTTTCCCCGCTTGTTCCCTGTGCTCAGCCGTTTGTTTTCCTCAGGGCCTCCTTTCTCTTCATTCTTTTCCGGTTCCCTTTATTATCTCATTTGATCTCTCAACCACGTGCTGACAAGTCTCCAACGTGAATATCCTCCTATATATCCAACTCTATCTACATATTTCTCAACTTGAAGGTCTTCGAGGCACCTTAGACTCGACTGAGCTCATCATCTGCATCCCGAAATCTATTGCTTTTTCCGAATCACTCTTTCAGTGACTGCTGAGAATCATGTGCTTTTCCCTATTCGGCTCATGTTTATTATTCTATATTTTGCAATTAGGAGTTGACTGTGTCTTATCTTATAGTTATTCATTTCATGGATGAACTGACTGTTTATTGAGTACCTGTCATTGAGCAGTCTATTAACCGGGAGTTATATGTCTCATTGCTTAGCACAGGGCTTGGCATAGAATTAGCCATTAAGGATCTCTTGTTAACTGATTCTTCTTTTTTAGTAATGAAACATTTCAAGCATGCAAGAAAAAAAGTTTGAAGAAATAGAAATAATGATCTGTGTACCGACCACCCAGCTCAAGAAGTAAAATTTTAGAGACAGAATGCAAGCCTCTGTGCCCCTCCATGATTCCATGCCTAGCCCTCCTTTCTGAAGGGCAATGATTGCCTTTGACTTTATGGTTATCATTCCAATGAATATATTTATATTTTAATACCATGGGGTAGTCTTTGGAATGTTTCAAACTTCTTACAAAATATATCATACTGTTATATACTTTTATAGCATTGTTAGCATAATACTATATTTTGGGAATTTATCCGTGTTGATGCATGAGACTAGCTTATTCATGATCACTGTTGTATAGTGTTTAATTGCGGTTTATTTATTCATCCTCTTGTTGAAAATCTAGGTTGTTGCCTTAAAAAAAAAGAAACCATTATAAACAGTGCTGCAACGCACATTTATCCTTGTTCACATGTGGGAGTGGAATTGCTGGGTGACTTTACTAGACCTTATCAAATAATAAGTGTTTATAATCCCAGGTGTAAATAAGACAGTTCCTGTTGCCTCCCATTTGGTATGTTAGACTTTTAAGGTATTTGTTCATCTGATGAGTGTGAAGAGTAAATCACTAGGATTTTATGGGTTTTTTAAAGTTTTTTAATCACTAGGATTTTAAATTGCATTTTTCTGATGACTACTGATATCAAGCATTGTTTCATTGTTTCGTATGTGTTTATTGACCATTCAAGTTTTTTTCCTCTTTTTTTAATTACCTGTTTATGTATATTTTTTATTGTGGTAAAATATACATAAAATTTACCATTTAAACCATTGTTAAGTGTATAGTTCAGTGGCATTAATCGTGGTCACATTGTTGTACAACCTAAATAATTTATTAATTTTCTATTTTAGTGTGTTTAAAACCGATACCCACTGTAAGAACTTTATTTTGCATTGTGATTCAGTACGTTCACATGCATGCACATACATAGCTATACCTGAAACAAGAATTTAACAAAGTAACATTTATCTTTAATATGTGGTACGTACTCAGATGTTTTCCATTCTAATCTGTTTTGTATTATGAAATGCTAGTCCACAAGCCATGAAATGGATTTCAGAACACACTAACTGGTCAACTACAGTTTTAAAAACATTATTTTATTGGCCTTTTCACGAAGATGGTGCCTAAAGTGAAGAAGGAAGGCCCTGCCCCTCCCAAAGCCGAGCCAAGGCAAAGGCTCTGAGGGCAAAGAAAGCAGTGCTGAAGGGCGTCCACAGCCACAAAAAGAAGATCCCCATGTCACCTGCCTTCGGGAGACCTAAGACACTGCGGCTCTGAAGGCAGCCTAAATACCCTCAGAAGAGCGCCCCCAGGAGAAACTAGCTTGACCACTATGCCATCATCAAGTTCCCCCTGCCTATGGAGTCAGCCATGAAGAAGATAGAAGACAACAGTACACTTGTGTTCATTGTGGCTGTCAAGGCCAACGAGTGCCAGATCAAACAGGTTGTGAAGAAACTCTATGAGATTGACGTGGTCAAGGTCAACACCCTGATCAGGCCTGGTGGGGAGAAGAAGGCATGTGTTCTACTGGCTGCAGACTATGATGCTTTGGATGTTGCCAACAAAACTGGGGTCATCTAAACTGAGTCCAGCTGGCTAGTTCTAATTATAAAAATTTTATACTTTAAAAAAATTTTTTTATTGGATTGTTTTTGTTATTTTCATATTTTCTTTTGCATATAAAGTCTTTTTTTAGTTATATACTTTACAAATATCTTTACTAGTGTAGCTTGTTTTTTAATGCTATTCACATTTTGATTCACTGAAATTTTCTATTTTAATGTAGTTAAATATTTTAATCTTTTTCCTTTATGTTTTGGGTGTTTTGTGTCTTGTTTTAGAAATCTTTCCTTTTTCACAGTCTTAAAGATATTCTCCTATATTTCTAATTTGTTTAAAGCTTTCATTTCCTATTTAGATATTCAATCAGTCTGAAGTTGATTTTTGTGTGTGTGTGGGTAGGTTCGACTTCAGTTTTTTACTGTACAATGAACAAATATTCCAATGCCATTCATTGAATAGTCAGTTGTTACACACTGATCTGCAACATCACCTGTGTCCAGCATTACGTTTCACATATAAGTGGGTCTGTGTCTGGGCTCCTTATTTTATTCTGCTGACCAATTTATCTCTTTACCAATATCATATCGTTTTAGTTGCTATTATTTTAATGAATTTGAGGTCTATTAAGATATTTCTCCCTGCCTTGCTCTTCTTCTTCCTAATTGTCTTGGCTATTCTTATCTTTTTGTTCTTCTACATAAATTTTGGAATCAGAAAGACAAGTTTTATGAAAAACTGTTGGTATTTGGGTGACAATTATATTAAATAATAGATTAACTTGGGAATGCTGAAAGGTTTAAAACACTGATTTTGTTATCTATTAAGATGGTGTTCTTCTCTATTCAGGTCTTCTTTAGTGTCCTTCATTTTTTAAACAAAATTTTCAGAGGAAAAGGGAGGGAGAAAGAGAGGGAGAGAAACACTGGTCAGTTGCTGTCGCATGCCCCAAACTGGGGACCTGTCCCACAGCCCAGGCATGTGCCGTGACTGGGAATCAAACCTGTGACCTTTTGGTTCGCAGGCTGGCACTCAATCTTA
Organism: Micronycteris hirsuta; assembly: GCA_004026765.1. NCBI lineage: Eukaryota > Metazoa > Chordata > Mammalia > Chiroptera > Phyllostomidae > Micronycteris > Micronycteris hirsuta. The sequence goes on from PVJI01019165.1 coordinate 19,110, forward strand.
TGAGCCACATCAGCCAAGACTTTAATGTTGTTCAATAAAACTTTATAATTTTCTCCAAATAGTTCTGTACAAATTTTGTTATATTTATTCATAGGTACCTTCTAGTTTGGGTTGGTATAATAAGTGGTATCTTCTCTTTTTAAATAATGTTTTCTAATTTTTCATCAATGATGTATGACAAGTTGCAAACTATGGCCTGTGGGCCAACTCCAGCCTGCAACCTTCTCTTGTAAAGAAGAATATAGCAGAATTTTAAAGGTAATCAGGGAGAACTTCTGGTCAAGATCGTGACATAGGTAAACATGACTTACTTCCTTGTACAACCACATCAAAATTACAACTAAAATATAGAACAGCCATCACTCAGAACCATTATAAATTGAGTTGAATGGAAGTCTGACAACTACAGAATTAAAGAAACCACATCCATCCAGACTGATAGGAGGGGTGGAGATGCGGAACAGGTTGGTCCTACATCCACTAGTGGCAGATACATTTTCAGAAGGGATGTCTCAGGAGCAAGGCCCATACCATGCCCACCAACCCAGGGTTCCAGTGCCAGGAAGATAAGTCCTCACAACTTCTGGCTTTAAAATTCAGCAGGGATTGAGTCAGTGGACGTAACTTCTGGAGTTCCAATCAGTTACACCAGGGGTGTCAAACTCATTTTCACCGGGGGCCACATTAGCCTTACGGTTGCCTTCAAAGGGCCAAATGTAGAGCTCCTTGCCCCTAGTTAAGGAGTAGTTACATTTATACAGTCCTAAAATTACATTTGGCTCTTTGAAAGCAGCCGCAAGGCTGATGTGGCCCCCAGTGAAAATGAGTTTGACACCCCTGAGTTATACTTAAAGACCCCACACATGGACTTACTCAGACTCACTCCCTCTGAGCTTCAGCACCGGGTACTAGTGGCATATGGGGAGTAAGTGAATGGTCTCATATCAAGGCAAGAACTGGAGGACAGGAAGGCGGGCAGAGTCCATTGTCCCTTTTCTGAACTCTCCCCTCACAGAGCTGGCAAGCTGGTACCATATCTGAGACTCTATCAATTTGGCTAACACTGGTTTCCCCATCCTGGATATCCCCAGAGACTCCATACCATCCAACTCACAGGCCAACCCAAGCTGCTTTTCCATGTGAATGGCTCGTCTTGACTCATGCTTCACAACTTCCTGAATCCTCTCAAACAAGCAACAGCCAGCCTCAGTGGGACCATAGTCTCCATACCTCTTGCTAAGTGGCCCTAGACCTGGCACTGGGAGCAGCCAGCCTAGATTCATAGCTTGGCTTAGTCTTGGAATCTCCAAGCTCAGCACAAGTAGCAGCCATCTGAGTATTGCTTTACAGCTCAGGCAGGGTGGCTCTGGGAAAAACAGAAGTGGGGGCTGACCTTGGCCTGTACCATCTGGGAAACCCCAGAGCCTGTGTACCCAGTGAACAGCTACAGACCATGTCAGAGTACCACCATGCTGCCCCTACACTGCTGATCCCCTACAGAGGATGGAAGTTGGTGGTCAGTGGTCACAGCCAGTCTTTGCTGCTGACTGACCTGGGTAAATCCCTCCTTTGACCTGCCAACAGCGATCAAGTCTCAACTACAAGAGGGGGGTATACTCAGCATATGAAGGGTGCATCTCAAGTACCCAGCTTGGATGATATGGGAGGCTATGCCGCTGGACCATACAGGACACCTACTACATTAGGCCATTCTACCAAGACAGGGAGTCATAGCAACTACCTAACAGAGGGAGGCTGCCAAAATTAGGAGACAAAGAAACATGGCCCAAATGAAAGAACAGATCAAAACTCCAGAAAAAGAACTAAACAAAATGGAGATAAGCAATTATCAGATGCAGAGTTCAAAAGATTCTCAGAAAACTAAGCGAAGACCTCAACAACATAAAAAAAAAATCCAGTCAGAAATGAAGGATACACTAATTAAAATAAAGAATAATTTACATGGAAACAATAGTAGAATGGGTGAAGCCAAGAATTAAATCAATGATTTGGAACATAAGGAAGCAAAAAACAAGCAATCAGAACAACAAGAAGAAAAAAGAATTTACAAAAATGAGGATACTGTAAGCAGCCTCTGGGACAATTTCAAGAGGTCAACATTTACATCATAGTGGTGCCAGAAGAAGAGAGAGAGCAAGAAATTGGAAATCTATTTGAAAAAATAATGAAAGAAACTTCCCTAATTTGCTGAAGGAAATAGACATGCAAGTCCAGGAAGCACAGAGAGTTCCAAACAACATGGATGCAGAGACCCACTCCAAGATTCACCATAATTAAAATACCAAAGGTAAAGATAAAGAGAGAGTCTTAAAAGCAGCAAGAGAAAGGAAGTTAATTACCTACAGGGGAGTTCCCACAAGACTCTCAGCTGATTTCTCAAAAGAAACTTTTCAGGCTAGAAGGGATTGACAAGAGATAGTCAAAGTCATGAAAAGCAGGGACCTACAGCCAAGATTGCTTTACCCAGCAAAGCTATCATTTAGAATCAAAGGGCAGATAAAGAGCTTCCTAGACAAGAAAAAACTAAAGGAGGTCATCATCACCAATCCAGTATTATATGAAATGTGGTAGGGACTTATTATGAAAAAGAAGATCAAAACTATGAACAATAAAATGGCAAAAAATACATATCTATCAAAAATTGAGTCTAAAAGACAAACTAAGCAAACAAGAACAGAAACAGAATCACTTACACAGAGAGTGATTTGATGGTTGCCAGATGCTAGGCGGGTGTGGGAGAATGGGTGAAGAGGTGAGGGGATTAAGGAATACAAACAGGTAGTTACAGAATAGCCATGGGGAAGTAAAGTACAATACAGGAAATGGAGTAGCCAAAGAACCTATGCATGAGCCATGGACATGAACAACGGTGTGGGGATTTCCTGAGGGACTTTGGGTACAGGTGGAAGGGGGCAAAGGGGAAAAATTGGGAGAACTGTAATAGCATAATCAATAAAATATAATTAAAAAAGAATATAGCTGTGCCCATATGATTACATATTGTCTATGGCTGCTTTTACACTACAATGGCAGATTTAATTAGTTAGGATAGAGACTACATAGCCTTCAAAATCTTAAATATTTAGTACTTGGCTATTTATAAAAATAAATTGCTGACCCCTTATGTATAGGAACACTGTTAATTTTTTATGTGTATTTTATATCTAACAATGTAACTGAACTCTTATTAGTCTTAATGATTTTTGTGTTAATTCTCTTAGATTGTTTTTGTAGACTATCATATTATCTATGATTAATGATAATTTTGTTTTCCCTCCTTTAGCTTGGTGCTTTCAAAAAACGTTAAATAGAAGTGATAGCCGGTCTCTTGGCTTGTTCCCGACTATAAAGAAAATGCTTTCAACTTTTTGCCATTAATTAACAGGTTTGTTTTCAAATTTTTTTGGTAAATACCAAATATGTTAAGGAAATTCTCTTTTACTTTTGTATTTTTATTTGTAAGAGTTGTTTTGTAGTTATCAGTGGGTGCTGAGTTTATCAAATGCTTTTTATGTATCTGTGGAGTACCTACTGATCATGTGCTTTTCCTTTGATTTTGCCCGCTGTGTATTGCAGGATAAGGAATCATTAGAACAAATAATTTTTTAAACTCCTTGCCTGAGGATATGTTTATTGATGTGTGTGTGTGGTGTGTGTGTGTGTGAGAGAGAGAGAGATAAAAGAAGGAAAGAAAGAAGGAAGGAAGAAAGGGAGGAAGGAAGGAAGGGAGAAAGGAAGGAAGGGAGGAAGGAAAGAATGGAGGAAGGAGAAAGGTAGTGTATGTTGATTTATTCCTGAACCCTTGTCAGACACCCTTGTGATTTCCCAGAGTCACTTAGGGTCTTGAGTGGAAGTAGGGGGCACTACTAGCCAGGAATGTATTTGGGCTTAAATGCTAAAGTAACCTTAAGCTGTTGGATCTTGAGGAATTGGGGCTCCATAAGCCTACCTGCAACATCGTGAGTGCTTGTTTGATAGATAAAAACCTTTGTATGGCAATAAGAACTACTGTAGAACTTCCTGAAGGCCCCTAAAGATTTGTTAGTGAGCTCTGGTGGATTTGATATTTGCCAGCATATTTTCAACCGTGGGCCCTGTGCTGGCAATGACAAAGCAGAGAGATAGTAAATGTAAAACTCGCAAGCAAATCTTTAGGTTCTTGGGCTTTGTTCTCGGCTTCCTTGTTAACGGTGTATGCAACCACCAAGATGCCTGACACAAAATCTTAGTTCTTTCTGTTTTTACAAAATCGAGTGTACTTCCCTGGGGGTTCTACCATCACTGGTGGATAGCTCTGTGTTCTGTGGACTGGTTGGGTAAACCTAACTGTTATCTTTGTGTCTCTGAATGTCATTAACTAATTTTCAAGTATTCACTGAAACCACAGGTAGACTTGATCAAGCGCTTTCCCCCTGAGTTTTTGAAAATGTGTAGATCTTAAGAAATGTACTGCATATGTTCCTTATTCATTTACCATTAAATGTTCCAAATCTTGCCCTGCAAGAGTTAGACACTGTCCAAAAAAAACTTACTGAACCTCTTTTGAAACTGCTCTTCTACGAAAACAGGAAGTCACAATACACGAAAAGTTAAGTCAATTTGAACTTGAGAGGAGTCGCATTAGACACAAAACCTTTGAATTCATAAATCTGAGCAGGTTCTAAATCAGGACATCAGTGAGTCCCCTAGTTTCTAATGATTCTTCCTCTTCTGTACATGCGTGTGTGCACACACGTGTGTGTGTTTGTACAGCACCTACTTTGTACACACTCTAAAGAGTAGCAATGAGTAGAAGTTCTGTGTTTTGATCACGTTGGATTTGGGGCGGAAAGAAAAACAATCCTGAGACTACAGACTCGGAGATTCCGAATGTATATGTAATCCTTTGTGAGCAGGGACTCTCTTACCTGTCCTTGTCACTTGTTAAAGCCACTGAACTAGGGGACACTGACACTTACTGATTTGTTTTTAAAGATATATTTTACAGATTGCTCAACATATTATTAAAAAGAGTGATTTGCAAAAACAATGTGAAAATTGTGTATGTTATAGACTAATTCCACTTTTTTTTTTGGTTGGGGGGGTTTGGTTGGAACTGTTCAGGATCTAAAAACAACAAAAAATGGACATAATTGCTATGCCCCATATTTCTTTAGTGAGTGATAAAACTGTACAAGATGATTTAGAAGAAGAATTTTTTTTTTTTTAGTATGAAAGCAATGACTCCTCAAAAATGTCTTCTACATTAGAAAAAGATAATTTTTAGTTTGGCTCATATAAGTTGAACTGAGGGCATATTATGTGCCCAGGAACTGAGTGTGGTTGGGATACAAAGATGAGTTCGAAGTGGGCCCTGCCCTCATGGAGTTCGCAGCAGACTGACAGACACATGAATCACTGGCACATAAAGTGTTAGGTCCAGTAGTAAGATCATATGTAAAGTACAGATTTCGTATAAAAGAGGGCAGGATTGGCTGTGTCTGCAGTGGTGAGAGAGGATGATGAGGGAGTTTACACACTTGGCACTTGTACCTGGCACAAAATACAGGCTTAGTATATGTGGGTTCCTTCCTCCCCTTCCTTTATATATTACACATTGACCTTTATATGCAAAGACTATGCATGCCACTTGCCAAACATCAAAGGGATGTGGATTTAGAATTCTTTCTTTGTGGAGTGATAAGTTAGTAATGATTCCTCTGCATTAATTTTTTAAAAAATTCTTCTGGGACTAGTCACCAATGTACACAAAATTGCTTACCAGTGCAATGGGCAAGCTAGGAGCAGAAAGTAGATCTACAAATCAATGTTCAACTATAAACTTGGCCCCTGATGAAAGTGTACCAGCCCTATGAGCTGAAGGTTCTTCTGTCTTTGTTTCATTTCAGCAGCACGGAAGCCTACCAAACTCCTAAAAGCAGCACTTATCACACTTTTCTTAAGTACCCCCGAAGCAGAGGTGAGTGAAGACTTACTTCTAGGGCTTAGGAGTATGAAGGTTTGGCAGGGTAGTACAGGGAGAGGGTGTGGCATATTCCACTGCAAACACAAAATGTTTGAAGTCTCAGGCTTATGTAAAAGATGTATGCAAATGTACAGTCCAAGCTATAAGATATCTATTTGTTTATGTAAATAGGAAAATACTGCTTCAAGTTACTTACCAAGTGAAATGACTTAATGCCCTGAATCACCAAGTAAAATTGATGCTCCAGGAAGAAGACATGTGTTTATCCTGAGACTGCCTGAACCCTTGGCACACCATTATGAACAACTTTATCCTAAAAAAAGAAATAACTATACATACACACACACACACACACACACGTATATCTCACAGATTGTATGACCAGTTAATGGACTTACATCATGGCTTATTACTACCTTCCTTGTTTTCCACTTGTCTTACCATTTGAAGCATTCTGGCTGCGGTCGTAGTCATGGTGAGATGGAATCTGTGCTCACTTCAGCAGCACAGGCATTAACATCTTATGCAAGATGGACTGGAAAAGTATCTTTCATGCCTTTCCTTGTTGCTTTCTCTTTATGATAATTCCAGGCTGTTCTCTTTCTCGCCTATTTATTTCTTTCCTTTCTTCAAAGCATTTTTCATATATATTTTGTTATGTCATTCTGGAAGGTATTGAGCGCAAACATCCCTAGCCTTATTTGACAAGTGATAGACTAAGGTTAAGTGGTTTACTCAAAGCTGCATTCATTCAAAAGTATTTATTTTGCATCTGTCATGTGCCAGACACTATACAATGAACTAGAGACACAAATGTGAATCAAACACAGTCTCTGCCCTAAAAGAGGAGCCAGGAAAGCAAACAGGCAATTATAGGATCAAGGGATAAAGACAATAATAGGGGTTAAGCAGCGGACACTAAACATAAGCCTTAGAGAAAACTCCTAAACCAAATGTGGGAGGTGGTGTGAGTAAGAGAGAGCTTCGAGGGGGGAGTGAGATCTGAACTGAGATCTGAAGGACAAGTAGGGTTAACTAGGTGAAGATGACACTGGGGCAGGTGAAATAACAGAGGAAACAGCAATATTCAAAGGCTGCGAGTGAGAGGAACATGATGCATTGGGAAACCTGCTTTCAGCACAGTGTACGAAGTGTGATAAGGAGGCGAGGCTGCCCTGTTCAGTCCCACAGGTGTGTACGGCCCTGCACCAGCAGTGATCATTCACGTAGATGGGATGTGGATGGTGAATTCCAGAGGTGAGCAATTTGGCTTCCCTGCAAGAGGAATGATGGATGGGGAAAGTGGAGGACCTTGAAAACCAAGCAAGCTAAGGTGTCTGCGAATAGAGTGAAGACAATGGAAAGCCATGGAAGGAGAAAGACTTGAACAGGCTTGAAGTTCTGAAGGATGGTACTGTCAGTGGGGTGGAGAATGAGTCCAGGGGGACCAGGTAGGCAGCTGCTGTCACCAACTTCAGCTCTTTGGCATTTCTGAGTGTTGTGGGAGAGGGAGAAACTCCTCCACCTTCAAGGTTCTTTCAGCTGGTCTAATATTAAATCTACATGAGACAGATTGACAACAGAAAGCAACCAAATATAATTACACACATACCATTGGAAACCCCACATGAATTAGAGGTTCAGGGATGGAAAGTTAAAATGAGGTGTATGTGGCATTCTGAGCTAAGAGTGAGGTACAGCATCGAGGTACGGCCTCTTGGGGCTTCAGAGGGGAGGAGGGTCGTTGCAGGGCGGTACGAAGAGCAGATGTCCAGTAGTTAGTAGTTTACCCTGCCTTACACACAGGCCAAAAAATTGTTTCTGGTGATAACTCTTATGGGCAAGGCCCCTATTTTCAGTTCCTCTAGGTGGCTAACGGTGGTGGTGGTATTGTGGGGCGTGGGGCAGCAGAAGTTTCTCTTCAGCTTGCCTTCAGCTCAAAATAATCCACACATCACAGAGGCACACCTTGGGGTGGCTTGTTCTGAACTCCTACAGTGGCTTCTCTTCTCTCCTTTATCCTTCGTCCCTTTATATTCTAAGATGAATCTTAGTTTCTCACTTTCCACTGTCCTTGATACGCTTTTTCAAGATAGCTCTCAAAAAAAGTTGAAGGTAAATGGGGGAGAACTTTAAAAACAACAGTAAATAATCAAAGTTTTAACCTAGAGTAAGTGCAATATTCATTTTAGCAATCCCCCACAGAAAACTTTACTTTATTTCTATGTTATTATAATAACTTAGCTTTTCTACCTGTTCTACTTCTGAACATTTTTTTGGGTTGCTGAATTTTTCACTTTTGGTAGGTAAGTGGGATTTTAAGTAAGCACTTAGAGAAAAAAGTCCTAGAATATATTGAGTGGAATCACTACATAGCCAGCTAATATTCCCTCCAACTTGTATGCTTTTACAATCAGATAGTTTGCACTTCTTTGTTGAAGTTGTACTTAGTAGCCAGCACTATAGGGACACCAAAGAAGCATAAGGCGTGGCCAGTGCCCACCAGAAACTTCTAACATAATGAGGGAAACAACACCTATACAAAACAAAATGTAAGAAATTAGAGAAGCCTGATACTCATAAAACAGAATAGATGAATAATAGCAAATAAACCATGAAGTACTTAACTGAATGCCACTGATTATACACGTGTTAGAAGGTCAAGGACGGTAAAGATCAAGAACCTAGGAAGGCATTCCCTGTTCTAAAGAACATAACCTTCAACAAATCAACGCTAAAAATAGCTTTATAATATTTATTTGAGAAAAACCTACCATATCGCCTGCATTCTAAGATGTCGTCTTTTCCCGTGTTCACGCAGTAGATGCAATGGCTAGCATCCTCTTGCACGGACTCGGTACCAGGTGTGGTGGTAAGTGTTTTGTGTGTGTCAACTCATTAAGTACGGATCGTTCAGTGGGTGGAAACATTTCATTGTCTCCCCGCTGAATAGGTGCTATTAAACCCTTGCTACAAACTGGAACGCTGTGGCTGTTTAAAATTCAAGAAGCATGGTATGTGCAGAAATAAATAATGCTCAGCGATTAAAATGCATAAAAATCACCCTGACCATGTTTTGAATCTCCTTAGCCTAGATTGCGAGGCCCTTGGTTCTGTTTTGTGAGGATCACCTGAGAGCCCTGACACCCTTGGACCTCCTGTTGAGTCAAAGGCCACAGCAGCTTCAAAATCGAAAAGTCCCCATGCTGAGATAGTGAGGAAACCTCATTCCCAATTTAACCTTCTTTGGCAATCATTTTTCACAGCTCAGCAGTGGTCTTTACCTAGGCCAGGAAGGTGATTCTGATTTATTTACAAGCAGAGGATTAACTCTCTAAACTGCCAGTGTGGAGTCCAAACCTATGATTATGTTGGGTTGAGTCCCTCGGGAAACCGTCTCTGGGATGGAGTCAGGTGCTGAATTTGCTGGAGCCGCACCTGTAGGGGGTTGAGGGTGCAGGACTGGGCAGAGGGAGAAGTCCATCTGTGTTGCTCTGGGGCTAAGATGTCTGTTAGAGACATCCCGTACTGAGACAAGGGGGCCTGGCCTTGGTACCCTTGCACTCACTGGATATGAAGAGCTCGCGGGGGAGGGGTTGTAACCTTAGATGAGACAATTACTTTTGACTAAAGGCAATTCCTGGGGGATGATTCAACTTCAGCTGTCTGCAGGCAACATTTCCTCAGCTGGGGGAATCAGGGCTTTGGTCCTGAAGGTGGGAACTGGGTGGCACACCCCAGTGTCCACTACAGTGATATATATTCGTCTACTTATATGTTAACATACACATAGACATATATGTATGCACATTCACATACACACTTGAATATATGAATATACATGCATAAATTAACTAAGTAAAGCAACTGTGGTGAAATGTGATACAGTAACTTGGGTGGATTTATTAAAATCATAGGCTATTATAAGTATGATACAGTGATTCTCAGGACTGCACCTTAGAGAATATTTTTGAAACCTGAGGTGTGTATTTGGTTGCTACAAAGAGTGCGGATGTTCCAAGCATTTATTGGATGGAGATCAGTGATGCCAGGTATCTTGCAGTATGGATTTTAAATGTCCTGCTGGTTACTGGTTATTCATGTAGGTAAAAAAAATCTGTTTGTAATTATCTTAGCCTAAATCTTTTTAAAAAAGGTTTTATTTATTTATTTTTAGAGAGAGGGAAAGGGAGGGAGAGAAACAGTAATGTGTGGTTGCCTCTCACGTGGCCCCCACTGGGGACCTGGCCTGCAACCCAGTCATGTACCCTGACTGGGAATCAAACCAGCGACCCTTTGGTTTGCAGCCCGTGCTCAATCCACTGAGCTACACCAGCCAGGGCATCTTAGCCTAAATCTTAACCCACTTTACATATAAACACAATGTTTTTGTGCCAACTCTGAGAAATCCATCCATGTATTGGGTTGGCCAAAAAGGTTTTAAAATTTTTTCTGTAAAATAAGGTATTTTTCATTTTCACCAATAAATTTATTGATTTGGATATTTTGAGTGTGTCAGCTATCTCCTGTATGGTATAACATTGATTGTTCTCAATTAATGTCTTGATTTGATCGCTTTCAACTTCAACCAGTCTACCCGACTGTGGAGCATCATCCAGCGAGGAATCCCCAGCATGAAACTTCGCAAACCGTTTTTGACATGTTTGATCAGTCACAGCACCTTTTCCATACACTGTACAACTCTTCTTTGCATTTCAGTTTTATTTTTCCCTTTCTTGAAATAATAAAGTATAATATGCTAAAAATGTTGCGTATTTTCTTCCATCTTCGATATTAAAATTGCTACACAAAAACTGACCAATTTTGATAGGTTTTTAAAAAGTGCATGCTTATACGACAGCTGTCACAATACAATCTAACAAAATTGTTCGAAATGAAGTTAAAGACAACTAAGCACTCTCAGAGCTATCTTGTGGAAAAAACCAAATGAACTTTTTGGCCAACTCAATAGCTCTTCCCCAGACCTTCTTGTCATCAATCTTACAATCATTTTCTTTCCAAGTTGCTGGACTTGCTCAAGTTCAGTGACTTACATACCATTTCCATTTGATGAGGGTATTGCTCTTGGTGGGTCAGATAACAACTAGTTCTTAATGGGCAGCTGAGGGTGCACAGTCACGTGAGGTCTTATGGTCAGCTGTTCAAATTCAGTAGCAAGCTAGGTACAGTTTCTCCAATAGAGAACTGTTATCTGCAGAAGAGGGCATGGCTTTCCTCTGAGACTAAGGAACTCTGCGTTGTGCGGAGTTTGCCAGAGGCTCTATACACCATCCTTATTTGTCACTAACGCTTCCAGTATCATTGGATTTCTCTGGATCATAAGTTCTTGCTATAGAGTCTTCTTTTTCTATTATTCCTGATTAAACAATGCCAGCCTTGCCCTGGCTGGCGTAGCTCAGTGGATTGAGCGCGGGCTGCAAACCAAAGGGTTGCAGGTTCGATTCCCAGTCAGGGCACATGCCTGGGTTGCGGGCCAGGTCCCCAGTGGGGGCCACAGGAGAGGCAATCACACATTGATGTTTCTCTCTCTCTTTCTCCCTCCCTTCCCCTCTCTAAAAATAAATAAATAAAATCTTTAAAAAAATGCCAGCCTTATAGGTTACTGGGTAGATGGGTCAGAACACCACCCTCAAATATGGTACATATTGCTTCCAAAATCCGAAGAAGCCCAACAAGTATTGTGTCTCATTTTTAGTGGTGGGTGGTGCGAGGTGCAGCAATTTGTCTTTCACCTTGGAGAGATATCTTGATGTCCTCTGGATCAATGGGCCACCAGAAACTTCACTAAGGTGGTACATTTTCTTAGGGTTTATATTCCATCCTATGGTTCACATGTGTCTTATTAAAGCATCTATAGTATTTATCTCCTATTTATTAGGTCCAATCAACTTACTGTCTTTAATATAGTGATCAACATTTCTGCAGACTAGCCCTGACCGGTGTGGCTCAGTTGGTTGGGCATCATCCTGCAAAGTGAAAGGTCACTGGTTCAATTCCTAGTCAGGGCACACGCCTGGGTTGTGGGTTCAGTCCCATGTTGGGGTGTGTACAAGAAGCAATTGATTGATGTTTCTCTCTCACATTGATGCTTCTCTCCCTCTCTTTCTCCCTCCCTTCCCCTCTCTCTAAAAATAAATAAAATGTTTTAAAAAATCTCTGCAAAATAGATTACAACAGAGAGCAGGAGAATTTATATCCCATAAAGAAGACTATATATAAAGGTGTATTGTTGGCCTTGCTATATAAAATAAAACAGCTTCAGATGCAAATTGGACTAGATAAGAAAGCATTTGCCATATCAATAGATACATACCAGGTACCTAGAATTGTGTTGATTTGCTGCAGTAAAGTTAGCACATACAGAATTGCAGTTGCAAATAAATAAGTTTACAATAATTCATAGTTATTCTCTAAGCTCCACCTGCTTTTGGATAGGCCAAATAGGTGAGTGAAATGGGGAAGTGACAGTATCACCACTCCTGCATTAGCCACATCTTTTAATGTGGTACTAATACCTACACCTCTCCAGTGATGTGCTATTGC
>PVJI01019166.1:0-31623 GCA_004026765.1 Micronycteris hirsuta
ATGTTCTAAACTGGTTGCCCATGAAGGCAAAAAAGAGCTCTCTAAAGGGAACTTCCAAAATTCCTGATTCCTGGCACCTCCCTGGCCAATTAAGTCAGAAGATCTGGGAATAAGACTCAGGCAAGAAAAGTTCTCAAAGTTTTCCAAGTGATTGCAATGCTCTGCCAAGGTTAAGATCTCCCAGTTTAGATCAATGGTTCTCCACTCTGGCTACACAGGAAGATCAATCAATTGGCTTTACAAACAAGAGCCCAGAGTCCCACCTTAGAAGAATTCCAATAGAAATCTCTGGGGTTGGCCTCAGACATGACATGCTGTCAAAGCACTCAAGTGATTCTAACGTATAGCTAAATTCATGGACTTCCAGGTTAGATGCTCTTCAAGGATGCTCCTTGATCCAAGATTCTAAGCTTCCAGGAACCTGCATTTGTTGGGCTGTAAGCCTGTGAACCACTTTTTCAGGAAACTGAGTATTCTAACTGCTCTCTCAGCTGCCAAGTTAAGCAACGTTGTCTGACTCTCAGGAACAGGAGGGTTATTTCCCCCACATCCATCTTCTCCAGTCCTTGGTTCTTCAGTCAGGAAGGACGCACTGCCCCCACTAATTACAATCTATGAAAAGGTCACCTAGACCTGACCTCAGTCCCATCACAAGAGTACATGTCAAGATTCTTAACTTTTTTGGTCCCACCATCCCCTTTGGGAACTTCATGATTTCATCATATAGATCCTCTCACAAGAAAACTTCACTTCTGCATATGTACATCAGATTGAGCATAAAGTTTAATGGGCCCCTGAACCCTAGGTGCAAAAAAGTTCCATTCTATTTCACCACAAAAGTAAAAAATTTTCAAAGCCCAGGAAAGCCAAAATCGAAACATGGTAGAAAGAGCTGGGACTGAATCACTGAAGGCCCACTTTAAGAGTCACTGAATCACTTAAGGCCTCAGTTTACTCACATGTCCTACTAAGAATCATAACACCTGCCCTGCCATGCTTCTGCCTTACCTTCCACTCTCATAAAAATTTGGCACCTTCCTCACATACATATACTCTGTCCAAACTGTGTCTATGGGGACCATAGCACCAAAGTGTGTTCATTTACTTGTTAACTTATTCTGAGTTACTCTGGGTTGACCAAGAAGCTGCGGGGACAATGGTATGTCAAGGTCTTGAAGCCTAGAAGAGGCTGGGTGAAGCGATTGTACACGATGTCCTTCTACTTGGAGAATGACTCAGAATCTGGCCTCGGGAGTGGCGAGCGGAGAGCCCACGGACCCGCCATGCACCAGCCATATAGTCCGTGGTGGGAAAAGGCTGCAACTGGGACCAGATGTCTGAGAAACAATCTCAGACTGCACAGTAACTGCCAAAGTGGCCACGAGCTTGGCAGAAACTCTCTAACTGGTGAGTGCCAAGTGGCTTGGAGAGAGTAGAAGCACTGCCTGGTCTCTGAGCACTGGCATTTGGGAGAATCTGTGTTCCTAGGCTCACAGGACATGCCAGTCATTAGCACTCTAACCTGACAAGTGTGCCTGTGAATTGTTGCCAGGAGGGGCGGCTGGATGGCTCTGAGGGGCTGCAGACTTGCTGCCTCACCAGCGAGAGCACGGTATTGTTCTACCATCAGCCTTGGGCAGAGTTTGGCCTCGATAGGAGAGAAAGTATGAAGACTGTTTCTGGTCCATCCCACCACTTCCCATTCTTCCCCCAGCCCGCATTCCCTGACTTCTAGACAATCTACAGAAACATGAGATGGGCGAGGAGAGGAAGGCTGCAGTGTGTATCTTGGGCACTAAACTTCTGCTCAGTTAGTTGACTTAGAAATGAGAGAGAAGCCCCCATGCCCCAGGAGAGCTTTTCCTCTTGAACTATATTGAGGAAATAGTTAAAGAAGCCTTTAGCCAGGAGCAGTTATGCGTGTACATGTGGGGAGGCTGGAGAGCCTCAGAGAACCTGAGGCACAGTGCTCATGGCGGGGCAGAGGGAGCGTGAAGAGAGCAAATGAGCCTGGGATTGTGACAGAGCTCTGTTTGTCTATAACGAGATGCTCATGCGTTCTCTCTCACTCTTTTTTTCTCTCTCTCTCCCACTCTCTCTCTTTCTCAGGGGCCTGGAGGGACTGACTACAGGACCAGTTCTAGAGCTACTTTGGGGGTACTTTTGTTTTTACATCAAACACACACCATATATTATGTGCCTTCTGGATAAAATGGGTTGTCTGTTCATTGCCAGATCACTCTGCCGAAGATCCCTACCCTTCCCTGTTGGGAATCAGAGAAATCCCTATGGAATAGGGAGGGAGTTGCTTAGGGAAGAAGAATGCCAGTCTCCAAATTCTATACCTCAAGGTGGTCTCTGGTCCTTCTAACCTCAGGACCCTCAGTGGAGCTGTCGCTGATGGCCATCGACATGTCACGGTCACAGGAGAAGTGGTGGTAGGGTGACAGACTTTGGAGACACAGCTTCTCATCCTCATCTACTTCAAGGAATGACACACCTGCACTTTTTTGTCCCTCCAGTGCATGGTTTCTTCCCGTTTTGTCCTTCTGGAAAAGAACAGTCCTGACGCCCTGGCTGGTGTAGCTCAGTGGATTGAGCGCGGACTGGGAACCAAAGGGTCCCGGTTCGATTCCCAGTCAGGGCACATGCCTGGGTTGCAGGCCAGGTCTCCAGTGAGGGCCATGTGAGAGGCAACCATACATTGCTGTTTCTCTCCCTCTCTTTCTCCCTCCCTTCCCCTCTCTCTAAAAATAAATAAATAAAATCTTTAAAAAAAAAAAAAAAACAGTCCTGGCAATGCACGTGCACGAGCAGAACAATGTGGCTTTCTTTTCATGTCCTTGCAACGCCTCCGTTGCTGCTTGTGAACCGTTTGCAACTACCTCTTCCAGCTGGGACAGAGGAAGATATACAAGCAGTATACATATTTTTAAATATTTACTTCATTGAAAATAAAGATAGGTATCTCATCGTTTCTTCCCATAAACCAAGTGATCTGGGTTTCCAAGCTGGGGTATTGCTTGTTGTCTTTGCAGATCTGACACATGAATGCTTTTGTACCACAGATTCTTTCCTTTTTTTTTTTTTTTTTTAAACAATTTTTTGGAGAGAAGCTTTCATGTTCTGCACAAAATTGCTTTCCGGTACATTTGAATCACAGGGAGAAGACACAAACAACTGTGTCGATGAGCATAACGGGAGATGGATACCACCATCGGAAGGTTGTTTTGAGGGTCCCCGTCCTGATGACTTGGCGAAGTCCCAGTAGGACCACTGGCCAGAGAAGACCGACGAGAGCCACTTTCAGATTCAAGGACTCACAAGCTTTCTTGCTGGCAGCTCCTCAACCCCACACCTCAGTTCCGATGAGGTGAAACATATTCACCGTTGATGGTGATGCCTCACCAAGATGTTCTTTACACACCTGGGAAGAAGCTGAACAAAGCTCTCACACCCTACGCAACGAGGAGGCTGCCTTGCAAGGTATCCTTCTCATTGCTGCTGGAGTGAGAGGGGGCTCAGGCCTCTCCCCCTTCCCCTCACTGTCGAGGAGGTTGTGCTTCATCTCCATGTCAGCTGGGGCCCAGCCCTGAGCCAGAAACCACACCTGTTAGTCTAAAAGAGGACTTACTGTGATGAATTGTTAGCTATCTATCTTGAAGAACTGAGAAGACAAACATAGGATACTTGGGTATTAGGAGATAGAAACTGGAGGAAGCAACCACTACTGTAGGGCTGAGAGCACAAAGGAAGAGGTTGGAATTATTAAGACTCAGAGGTCTGAGGAGGCTTCAGGGAGCTGAATCTCTGACTTCTGAGAACAAAACACCATACAAGGACTGCCGCACAGGGAGCAGGCAGCGTTGCTAGGGCAGACACTCACAGAAACAGGAAGGAGGGGGATGTGTTGCTGTTTCCTCCTCAGCCTCTCTCCAGCACCCCCTATTGTCAGTACCTGGCAAAGAAATACAATTTGCAGCTCTGGGCCCCAGCCTCAAAGGCTGAGAACTGAGTCTGAGAGGCAATGGGTTAAGAATGAGTGCACTTGGCTGGGTCTCCACTGCTTTATCATCACTGACCTACTTTCCCCTTTTCCCTGATCCACCACTTAAACTGTGGACTGGCCCCGTTGTTTCCTTAACATGGCTAAGCTTAGGTGGGAAGCGGATTTCCGGGAACCTTCTATTTAGGGAAACCAGCATGCCTCTGACCCAGGCTCTCGCAGCCTCAACTCTGTTGCCTTTGGGGTTGGATAATTCTTTATTGCAGAGGCTTCCCTGAGCCTTGTAGGATGTCAAGCAACGTCACTTGCCACTCCCTGACCTGCAGATGACTGAAAGTGACAACCCAAAGCCTCCAGACATTGTCAATGTCCCCTGGGGAAGAGAATCTCTGCCGGTTGAGAATTCTGCTCTGACCTCTCTCAGCAGTGTTACCCAGGACTTTCTGGCCTGAAAATTAGAACAGTGAGGACGCACATGCATTCACATACCACTTCATAGTTCTCAGGGTTCTTTCTCTGCTTTATCGAAGTGTATTTGAACAGTCCTGGACAGCAAGAAGAGACAGATGCTATCGTCTCCTCTTTACAGAAAGCAAACAGACTCAGGAGTCCCCCACGCCACCACACCCCCAAGAAACCCTATCAGGCAGAATCTACACCACCCTGACAGCCCCCACCTCCAAATTTTAGGAGGGGTAAGGGGATTGTTGGACTGCTGACTGGCAGAGAAGGAAACCTTCCTCCTGCCCCCTAGCTACCAATAATGTTCCTTTTATTCTTCTTTTAAAATGTCCAGCTGTTGCCAGGAATACCATATAAAACATCTTTATGAAGTGAACACAGGCCCCAACAGCTTATACAAGCTGGCTCTGTCAAGGGCCCCGGTGTTTCTAATTAATGCTCAGGCCCAGCGATCCACGCAAGCCCTACCTGCACCCTCTCCCTTAGGCTTTGACTTCTGGCTAACCTGCACAGGGGCCCTTGTGCTTACGACTAATAAATGCCCCCGAAGTCTCTCACTGGGTCTGAGACAGCAGGAACAAAAGTCACTTCCAACCAGCTGTGGCCTGGCCTGAACAAGGAGCACTTCTAGGGACACCCAGGAGAAAGCCGCCTTGCCCTGCGCTGTCCTGCTGAGCAGCACGTGCAGGCGAGTGCCTCTCTTTGGGGGGCTCCTCAGTTTGAATGTGCTCAGCGTTAAGTGTGGGGGACAGCAAAGGGAGACTCCTCCTTACCCTGCGGAGAAATCATTCTGAAATCATTGGACAGGTATCTTCACACCCCTCCCTTCACTACAGATTTTTAGGTACTCCTAAAGGACAAGGGCGAGAGGGTCATCCTGAACAGGACAAAATAGGAGCATATATGAAAATAAATTCTGGGAACTTACACTCATGGGTGTGCGTGTTTGCGCATATGTGTATGTGTGGGGGCACTTGTGTATGCGAACCCTGTGATTTGATCGGCTCACTTCTTGACTAATTGATTACTTACCATAATGGGGCATTAGAGCTCAGAGGAAACTCAAATAATAATTTGCCCAACTTCCTCTTCTTATTAATGAAATTAAGATCCAGAAAGAGTAGGTGGCAGATCGAGTCCATAATCACAGACAGTTAGTGGAAACGCTCAGGACTAGAACTCCCCAGGCAGACGGGCTTCTCTCTGCATCCCTCACCACCTCTTCCGTGTCCCCCTCCGCAAGAGCTGTGGCCACGGTGGACAGTGCCGGCTGGTCTTGGCTGACCCAGAGGGAAGGGACCGTTTGGCTAGTGCCTGCAAGTGACCAAGGCTGTTGACGGAAGATCATATATATCTTGGCCCCTGCGGGAGGCTGACCCTGGAGTGAGGTATCATGAACTACGTGTAACCCAGTCCTTATATTCCTAGTAGAGAATGGAGCCACGGGAAATACCTAGATGGGATATACAAACGCTAGGAAATACTCAGACAATTCCTATTTCCCCCTACTTACTGATGTTGATTACTTAAAAATAAAACTTAATCTGAATCTTTGCAGCTCAGAATTCATGAGTAAATAGGAAGCTCTGTTTTGGCAAGAATTGTGCTGTTATTGTCTTGAAATTTTTTATGGTGCTTCGCATCATGCTGGAACGGCAATTGAACTGGCACTCCAGTGCCACTTACTAATTAAATGACCGGAAGAGCGATATAAAAATAAAGATATGAATTTTTAAATGACAGTTTTACATCTAGGGTCAGACCTTTTCAAAACAGTAAGGGAATTTTCTTATCTCTGTTGACTATCACAGTACGCCAGGAGGGTGGCCCTCCTCAGGCAGCCGGGTGTTCCAGGGTGACAAAGAACAGTGTGTCCTCAGACTTTTCACACTTTGGGGTTGGGCTAGTCAGTGTGAAGTCTCAGGGGTCCCGAGGAATGATACGAAGCATTTGATTTGCAAAGTTTTGATCACTTCCAAAGTGTGTCACCCAAGGAAAATCTCTAGATGCTTTTGAAGTGTGGATGATGAAGTCAGCATTTACATCCCGAGGTTGTTGTGAGGATGGAACCAAGCAGGATAATGTAGACGCCATGCAGACTATAGACTGCCGGCCAAAAGGTGGCTGTTATCAGTGTGGCACTGGAGTAAAACCACCTAAATTCAGGAAAGTGGACCCCCGTGCGCATTGGAAATGGTTTCCCTAAGCCACACATGCAAGCGCCATGGAGCCACTTGGTGACAGCTGCAACTGCTGGAACTTAGGAGGTATCTCCGCGCAAAACAAACATCCTAATTCAAATATAAATTTTAGTTCATGAAATCATAAAGAGGAAGGACTAACTAGCTACTGATGTGTCTGGAATCATAAAATAGTCTTAAAGTTTGCTTATGAATAAACTGAATTAAAACAAAAAAGGCAATGAGTTGATAAGAGGAAACAGTGTTAAATAAAGAAGAAAATGACTGCCCAAATTCCTAATTCCCCAGAATCATTCACCTTTATTTTTGCATACTTGTTTCTAGACTTTCTTTGTGGCTGCAAAAATATTGAAAAGTAATGGCATTGACGATGCATAGATAAGGCAAAGATCTCGAGAGTACGGCACGAGTGACTATAGCGAAGGAAACCTTAGGCCAGGTGACATGCTTTCTTCTATTGATGAAGAGAAGTGGGTCAAGAGTCCCTTGCTCAAAGGTTAGTCTTACAGAAGCCACAGGAGCCCCTGTGATGAACCCTTCCACAGTCACCAGCCCTGGAGACACGCATGGCCCGCGGCACACTGTGTGCGCATGCTCCACAGAGCAGCTTCTCTCAGCACATCCTGCTTGTCCGACTACTTACTTGCCTTAGTACTACGAGTTCTCTGAGTACCGTGAATGCTATGTGAGTACTATGAGTAATCTCTTTGAACGCTAGCCCTGCTGATTGACTCTTCCTGCACCACTTCATTACAAGTTTTGCCAACACAACAATCTCTATTTATTCTTGGCATGTTGAGAAGGCCCTTTGTAACTGGGAACCTCTCTCAAGCCCTTGATCCCACGAAGGCTGGGAGAAACGAAGCCCTGCTTAGGCTGGGGTGAGGAGCAGCTGCACTGGCTCCTGTGCCCAGCAGGGAGAGGCAGCAGAGAGGGGAAGCTGGGGCTCCACAGAGGAGAGGGATAGCTCCTGGTCTCCCATCGGTTCTGCCTGAGTGCCCTCCTTATTCCATTTGAAAGAGAGCCTCAGAACCAGCCTTGTGTTCCAAAGCCTCAGGTAATTGCTGATCTTTCTACTACTGGGTGCTTGGAGTCATCAATGACTCTGCTTTGCTCTAAATTAGTACAGATAAGCAACTGCTAAAGTGTGACTTTTTTCCCACTGTTTCAAAAGCACCAGTATTAAGATCCTGCCTCACTTTCTTGGAAAGAAAGTAGAACAAACAAACAAACCTGGAAGAATAACATAATGGCTAAATGTAAGAGAAGATATAAAGCATTAGGTTAGAAATAATTTCTACCACTTTGATGTCTAAGGACCTATTTTTGGAAGATAAAATACAGAATAACATATATATTGTAATATACAATATCTGATTTTCACCACCATATTGTGGGAAAAAACTCAGCAAATGGAAATTTCTCCTTCAGTCTGGCAGAGAGCCACCCTGCACTCTGACTTGGGAAAGAAGCCTGTAAATAATGTGGTTGCGTCTGGTTTTATGTTACAGATTATTTGCAGATATCTAACTTTGATTATAGTTTAGCTTTTTAGATTTTTATCACAGAAACATATTTCAAAGAGCCCTAGCATGCAAATGATGGTGGAGAAGCTTGTAAAAACAAACTCTTGGGCTTCTTAGAGCCTAAGAAAACCAAAATAAAAACACTGGACAGGCTGCGGGACCCCCCAGCCCACTGGCACTGACTGGGCCCCTCTCACAGGGTCAGGTTCTGTCTGCCGAGCTCAGTGTCCTGCAAACACAGTGCTCACCCCCTGGGGTGAGCTGTGAAGTGCGGAACCCACATGAGCAGGAGGAGAAAGCCCAGCCAAGACCAGCTGCCAAACGCTCTGGGAAGTGTGGATCAAGCTTACTCGGTAGCAACAGAAAGGAACAGAGAAAAATGCCCATCTTCCTCTCGTTCAGCGAGGCATAGGTCATTCATAGCCAGGCACAGAAGCAAGGGCACCACACGCCTCCCCCCACCCCGCAAACACACACACACTGTGTACTGCAGAAGGGGCCTGGACATCAATGGAGCCTGGAGAAAGAGCAGTGGCAGAAATTCAATGCTGCCTGAGTAGGGATTTGGGAGGCGAAGCCAGCCCTGCGGTCTTACCCATCTTACCGAGTTTTTGGAGCAAGTTTCATCTGCCATGGGGGTTGGCTTTCTAGTACCAATGGGTTCAGATTGTGTCCTGGATCTTCCCTGGGGGCGGTCTCTGACCTCGCTAATGAACGCACATGGACTGAGGACCTGTAATTCTGCCTTCATGCTACTAAGCCTATGAAAGGAGAAAGACAAGGAGTCAATTTCGGGGGGCAAGTGGCAAGACCAGTTCTTCTTAGATTTAGGGACTGTTTGGAGACCCTTCCAGATAACCTGCTCCTAACTTTTCTCCCACTTTGCCCTGCTCTCCCCCATGAGTCAACGCTTTGACGTTCTCTCTCCCCATCCCAGCAGCATCTCTCTGCTCCTCCCTTCCCAGGAGATCTGCGAGCATTCCAGAGACAACCCAGGGCAAAGGTGGAACAGAACTGTGGGCTCCAATGAGAAGATGCTTTCTGCTGGAAGGTCCCACCTGGTGTCTGAGAAATTCCATGCACAGGGGAGGCCACACATTCTTGCTGGGGGGAGATCTGGGATAAGGGTGGGCTCACGAGCTGCCCTTGAAGAGCCTCCAGTTTAACCTGGCAGAGGGCGCCATGCAGAGATCTCTGCAGAGAGCAACCATTCTGGTTCCAC
Organism: Micronycteris hirsuta; assembly: GCA_004026765.1. Lineage (NCBI taxonomy): Eukaryota > Metazoa > Chordata > Mammalia > Chiroptera > Phyllostomidae > Micronycteris > Micronycteris hirsuta. The sequence goes on from PVJI01019166.1 coordinate 9,418, forward strand.
CTGGCCCTTCTTGTCATTTCTAGCCATGTGACCCTATCAAGTCACGCCACCTGTCTGAACCATAGCTTCCTCACCAGTGAGATGGAGCTACTGATCCCTGCCCTGTCTACGTGTTTGAGACCATGTGTGTGAAAGTGCAGAAGTAGAAGGTATTATGGAATATTAGATGTTATTTGGACAGTAAAGGGCTTAATGGACACCAAGGTCGTCAAGGAGGTCCCATAAGTTCGCTGTCTCAGAACAGAGTTCGGCTTAGCTATTACTGAAAGAGCCAATGTGTGACCTTGTGGCTCATCTCAAAATGGCAAGGACGCAGCCCTTCCGGGAGGTGGGGCAGGGCTCCAAGCAGACCTGCCACCCCCACTTCCTCTCAGGATCGTGGGTGAAAGTGCCTTTATTTTCTGTGCAATCAGCCTGAACTGAAACACACATCACTTTGTGCCAAGTTCCGGGGGGCTTGGGTTTCCTTTCCTAAGGGCAGGGCTCCCATGAGTCAGTGGGAGCAGGATCAGCAGGAGCTTAGTGGTTTGACTTGAGGGGAACCTACAGGAAATAATGTAAGAAGATAATAAGGGGGATTTTTCCTGTCTGGAAATGAAGTCCGTGGGTCTTTGCAGATGACATTATTCTCTCAAATTCAGAAATAAGTGCAGAGAAAAAACCTTGGCTGTGACCTCTCAGCACAGTGGGCCATACTCAGACTCCCTTGGAGCTCGGATGCCTTCAGCTTTGCCCAGGGCCCAGGCCCTGCAGACCAACCTGATGGCCTCCAGGACTCTCCTTCACAGCACCCAGTAATCACGCAAAGCTGGGGTCCTGCCTGATGCTGCACCTCCTTCGTCTCCCAGGCTCCTCTCTAGCCTGTTAGATTTACTCCCAATTGTTCCAATTATCTTAGGAACTAAAATTATACATTAATTCCTACTGAGGGAGAGGGCAATTCTTTGTGTGGCACCTTGTCCCCATGGATAATTTTCATTTTAAGAAGTGGTTTGACCCAGAAAGGTAAGAATGGCTTCAAAATTCAGAATTCAGAGCTATATGTCCAGGAATTTTTGTTTGGCATTCATTCAACACCTAGAAAAGAGTAACCAGAATGACAGAACATAGAATAAAATCCAGTAAAATCTAGTCCAATCTCTTATTTAATAGACCCCAAGCCCAGTGGCTACCGGGTGGAGAAACGAACTCCTGGATGAATGAGGGAATGGAGCCGCGGAACTAGAGCTGTCACTGCAGGCCATGCAGGATTATAGGCCAGTGCCCTGATTTTCTGTAGGAAGGAGCCGAGGCTTAGATAGCCTGCAACCTACCAAAGTTCAGCCCAATCAGTGACAAAGGAAAGATGAGGGTCCACCTCTCCTGATCCTGTGTCCTCTGTAGATGAGTCCCTCCCACTCCCAGCACTACAGGCCGCTGGGGTCATGGGGAAGGAGCTCTGATGGGGGTAGAACCCCAGCCTCTTCCTTCCTCTCTGCTGCCCCCACATCATTTGCACAATACTGCCAAGTCACTCTTTGAAGAGGGAGGCAGCTTTCATCACTCCCACGACTAATATGAGGGAAGTGTCCTCACATGAGTCTGGGAGACAAGCCCCCTTGCTTGGTTCTCACGATTCCGGTTTCCTATTCCTTGGCTGTCATCCTATCTCTGATCAGTGTCCAGTAAACAGAAGAGAGCCTGCTTTATGCTATCACAGATAAAGTGACACCAGTTAAGGGCTCCATCTTTCACTCTGTCTTTGAAATGAATCCTCCCTGCCATCACTGCCTTTTGTCCCATGGGAGGAATGTGTGTGTGTATTGGAGGGGGGAGGGTGAGTGGGGGGTGGGGTTCTTCTCATCCAAACACAGAAAAGTGCCAGTGCTTTTGCCTCTGAAAGGAGAGAGGAGTAGCATAGGGACAGTGTGTTGGGAAGTCTGGAAGGATTAAAGCAACACTTTATTTGAGAGCATTTTCATCTTTATTGTTGTCCTTTTAGGCATGAAATGATTGCTCCAGACAGAAAGCAGGGACCTCTGCATGGTCCCAGTGAGTCAGGGTGCAGGATGTGGGCAGAACTCTTTCCAGCAAAAGAGAGGGAGGTGCTGTTTGCTACATTTCACGTTGTGGTGTCACTTCCTCAAACTGTAACTGGCCTTTGACATCCCTGATCTCTGAACTACCTAATCCAGGGGTTTCAAAGAGCAAAAACTTCCTTTCCCGGGTATAGGAATAGAGAGGCCACCTCAGCTGCTTCCTAGTGCCGGTGGGAAGATGTGCGCAGTTCCTGGAGGGAGGACTGAACCACACACCCCGTGTGGCTCTGCGCCACACTCATTAGAACATGTGAAAGCAATTCTTATTTCTGTTTGCAGTCAAAGCCCAAAACTCAACTTGGTAAATTGTGCATTGAACCCATTTATACACAGAAATAACCTCCAATTATTTCAGTACTTAACCTCACATGAAAATTCAGCTTGAGCATGGTTTTCCAGTCATTGACGCCTAGTGCAGAAAGTATCACCCTCAGGGAGTGAGGCTGTGCTTAAAGACGGGGTGTGGGTCAAGGGAAAATAGGGAGGCGTGGTGGGTTCTGCTCAGTGCATCTTAAAGCTGCTGCACTCCACACAGTGACATGGTGTGTACCCTTCGAAGGAATTAGGCTTTGTGATAGAAAAGGTGTAGAAGGAAGAATATGGTGAAGTCTGTATCTCTTGATGTCAAATCACAGGTTAGGGACCAAATTTTGTTTTTATTAGGCAAGTTTTTGTGATTTGAGTTGCACATAAGAAGTCAGTTCATTATGGAGAATTTTTGCTTCCACTGACTTGCAAATATGCTTTCAGCTAATTCTGTGGTCCTGCCTGGAAAGTAACTCCGTACCTAGCAGGCGGGCCAGAGCACACCACACCTGATCAGGAAGCATTGGTTTTTTTGTTTTCTATTGGTGATTGTCAACTCTGCTGCAATTTACTTTCCTGACCTTGAAACTTGTTGATTTTTATCTGAGCTTACATGCAGGCTGGGTTTGCTAAATGTTTAGGGTTTTTCACTTCAGTTTTGATAAACCTGTTTATTACTTTTAAGTTACCAAAAAAAGTGAGCTTGCAAAGATATCTTTGTTGTTGCAATTTCTGATGAAAATAAAGACATTTAGCTGGCAGCCTAAAATTCTAGCTCTTAACCACTCCCTCCCATCATCACCAACAACTTTTTCTCATTGAGTTGATCCGTATACAATGTGATTTAAAAGTAACAATATGAAGTGTTTTAGGACCACAGCTATTTTATTAGAGTAGCAGTCAGCTTAATTTTTAGAATAATTTTGGGTATTATAACTTTGAGAGATTTTGACAAGCCACAGTAAATTTAAGACCAGATGGGTGAAGGGTATACAAATCAGTTTGGGGAGCAGAAGGAATGAGGATTTGGGGTCACAGAGGAGTTGAAAGTCTACCATGTGGATATATCCTTTAGATCTAATCTGTGTTTCCGCAGGATGTGAGAACAAGACCACAAGGTCAATGTTGGCAGGACTTATATTTCTAAAGATTAGAATTATTCAAAAAAGGAATAAGCTGCCTTGTAAGGGAGTGACCTCCTCATCAATGAGTGATTTCAAAGAAAAACTAGATGACCTCCTGTCAAGAAGGCATGAAAGGGACTGTCTGGTCATGCTAAGATGTAGCATTCCCCATCTGGATCTCAAGAGTGTCAGGGAGTCCGTGGGCCAGTGGAAGGGGATCAGAGTCAGATGCATAAGGCGGGGAGGGGCGGTGCAACGAGGAACATGATGGGCTAGACACAGGAGACCTTGAAATTGTTTTGGTGGGCCTGTTACAGTCACTTTTCTCCTGCAAGATCAGTTGCTCCCAGTTGATTTCTATACCCTTCTAGCCATGTCTCTGAATTCATTTTAGCTTATCAAATCTCTCCCCTGGCCAAGCCTGAAACGTCTTCTCCAGCTGGATTCCAGTGAACGCTCTGTATTCTGATCCCATGAGGAGCAGACTCCACTGAGGGGTCACTGGTGAAACCACAAGTTACAAGAAACTTCTTGGAAAACCTGATCCTATCCCTTGGATTTGGGCCCTGGCTCACCCTGGGGGGCAAAGCTCGAGTGCAGTGATCACTGAAAACCTCACCAGCCTGCCTGGTGGTATGAAAGGAAGACCCAGTGTGTCTGCAAAGAAGATTCTGAGTTGCTTTGAGAAACTCCCACGACATGAAGGCAGATGGTTGGCCCCGTGCAACTCCTCATCCATATGTTTCCTACTAATTTACCCTTTGTTCATTAAAACATTATTTTGTAAGAGTTTTTTGATGTCTAAGAAGCCTGATGATATCTTGAGCCCTTTCCGACTTTGCGCTATGAACTGGTGGGCTCCCAGCACTTATTTTGCTGTCTATAATGTATAGTCACAGTTTTGGCCCAAACTTTCAGGAAAAAAAACTTTCATTTTAATTTTTAAATTCAAGTTTTTATTTATATATAAAACTGATTATCGTATTCCAGGGTATTATTTTTGCATGCAAATATCATTATTGCTTTCTAGAGTTATACTTTTAATGCAGAAGCATAAATAAAAGAATTAAAAACATTTACATAGATATGGAATTAGTACTACTCATGTATAATGCGCATTCTTATTTTTCCCTCAAAAATTTGGGCAAAAAGTGCACATTATACACAGCAAAATATGGTAGTGGTACCAGGAGCCAGAGAGGCTCCAGTCTGTGGGTGCCACCCTGGAGCTATGGGGACAGTCTTGCAAACAGCCCCCTGCCCCAGACTGCAGGACAGCAGTGCTCACGCTAGGTGGCGAGGGGGCAAGGCACTTTCCTTTACTCTCTTTGTCCTGCCTCTAGGAATGGTCCAACCCCACTGGAAATTCAATAAACCGTACCATTCATTCACTTCTTTATTTAACAACCATTGAGTGAGCAACTACTATATACCAGGCATTGTCCTAGTATTAGGAATCCAAATATTGAACAATGCTCATTTCTTGCCCTTGAATAACTCACATCCTGGTGGAGAAGAGAAATACATAAAAAGAACATTCCTAAATGGGTGGTAAGTACAGGGCCAATAGAATGTAGGGTCTTATAGAATGAAGAGGGGCACTCGACCCAGACTGAGGTGACAGGCAAGTACAGTCACGTGTTGCTTAACAATGGGCACGTTCTGAGAAATGTGTCACTAGGTGATACTGTTGCTATGTGGACATCATAGATTGTTGCACTTACAATAACCTAGATGGTACAGCCTGCTGCACACCTCGGTTATATGGTATGGACTACTGCAGATGGGGTTTTCTCTTTAAAAACACAAGCTTTGCTTTTCAGCCTCAGAATCGTTCCAGTGGCTGCAAGTTAGCCCAGGCTCCAGGTCAGGCTGTGTGGGGAGCAGGGCACCAGCTGCGAAGACATGAAGGGCTTCACATGCTGGTATATTTCATGTGTAATTCAAGGCAAGTTTTAAGGAAATTATTTTATCCTTACCTAGGTGAATTAGTGATGATGATATTTAGCGCAGGCTTTGAATTCCATCTTTCTTTGCTTCAATTGCTAACATAATTTTTAAATCTTTTTACTGATGATAAAAATAACACATTTACAGTATAAATTTTAGTTTGCTAAACAAAATATAATGAAGAAAATAGAAGTCACCCATAACATTACCCAAAATAACTAATTAAACATTTTAGGTACTTGCCTCGCCGATTCCCTCTGATTAAGTCAAACACTGTGTCAAACTGTATAGATGTTTTAAACCTCATGGTAAATAATCTACAGAGGCCTTTCTACTAATGACCGGACCTCTTCTTGCTGTACTCCCAGGCTTCAGGGTCAAGAAGTGCCTCGACCAACCATAAAGTCCTTCATTCAAATAATGGCCAGCGACTTGGCTAGACCTAACCTGTGGAGGGATACAGGTTTAGGCAAGGCAGCCCGGTTTACGACTGAAGTCTCCCTGGATCTACTCTGTTCTCTGCCTAAAGGGCCTTCTGGCTTCTCTTCCATTGCTACTGACACCAGACTGAATTACAAGAGGAATGAAATATTACACCTCATTCTAAATACTATTAGTGTTACCAACTTTTAAGAAGATCTAGAAAAGGAGAATCCTGTTTTCTACCTCAAATGAGAGTCATGAGATTTTCTTGTGATGTATGAGGAAAGGCAGAAATCAGAGAACATTCTTCTTTTTTCTGAAAATTAAAAGGAAAACCAACTTCACTCTCTCCTTTCTAAGCTTGATAAATTGCTGCATTCATTTTTTTTCCTCAAAAAAGCAATACCATTTTCTTTGTACGAGTGTGCTACTATATATTCTTTGTGGTTGGAGTAAAAATTGGAATTAGCCTTGCAAATTCACTTTAAAGTTTAGCTTCAAACTTGTTTAAATTTTTTACTCAGAATTCAATATCACTCAGGTTTATGTCTGAATAACTCAATTAAATACCATTCAACTTATATTATTCTCTAAATGTGGCAGGGACTAATGTGATCAAAGAGAGAAATGAAAATCAGGATGCTGCATGATCCTCAACAGGTTTTAGAACCATTCTGATCCAAAGTTGCCTCATCGTAAAGTAGAAATAACAAGAGCACCTACATGTGGTAGGCGGCAAAAATGTCCACAATCCTTCCCGCCTGGTATCCCCACCCTTTGCAGTGTGACTTTGTGGCCCCTTCCATCAAGTAGTGAAGTCTATTTCCCACTGATTTAAAACTTGTGACTTCCTTTGGACAATAAAATGTGACAGAAGTGACAATATGCTCATTTTAAGTCTATATCTTGAGAATCTTTGGCTGCTTCCACTCTCCCTTAGAGCCTGCCCAGCCACCACATGAACAAATCAGGCTAATTCGCTCAGGAATGAGAGATCACTTGGAGCAGACGCAAGTCATCTCAGTTCAGGCTGTCTTAGGTCAGTCATGCCCTAGTCAAACAGCAGCTGGCCACATGTGCAACAATGGGCCCAGTCAAGACCAGAAGAACCGCCCCGCTGAGCCCAGCTCAAATTATGGAGCTGCAGAGTTGTGAGCTACAAAAATGATTATTATTGTCCTATACCATTAACTTTTGAGGTAGTATGTTACATAATGAATGTAAATTGACACATGACCTCCTACGGGCTTATTGAGAAGTTTTTTTTTTTTTTTAAGATTTTATTTATTTTTAGAGAGAGGGGACGGGAGGGAGAAAGAGAGGGAGAGAAACATCAATGTATGGTTGCCTCTCACATAGCCCTCACTGGGGACCTGGCCTGCAACCCAGGCTTGTGCCCTGACTGGGATTCGAACCAGGACCCTTTGGTTCCCAGCCCACGCTCAATCCACTGAGCTATACCAGCCAGGACCCGGCCTATTGAGAAGTTTAATAAAATTTTATAAAATATTTCAACTGTTCCTAGTCCTATGTAAACTCTAAATAGGTGTTTGTTTTTATAATCTTATCATTAATAAAACTTTAAGATGTTCTCACAGTTCCATAATTTAATTGGAAAGAATAAAAATAAAAGTCTCAAATATTGGCTTTAGTAAAATATTTTGACTTATATTTCAGCTCAAGTCCAACAGTGTCAACAAATTAGTAGACTTATCTGCACTGATATTTTCATTTCATTGTAATGCTAATAGTACTGAGTGTGACTAGAATCTTTTGGCACATGAATAGGTATTTTTGCTGAATGATGAGGCTTTAAACTTTTGCCAGGGAAATTATAATTGTTTACACTTTTTAAAAACAAATATCACTTGATTTGCTTAGAGCCCCCTTTAAGCAAAGCCATCTTTCATTGAGGCAGACAAGGAAAGATGGAATTCGATTTACTTATATCACAACTGTAAACCTACTTTTGCCCACACATATACATTGTGTCGAGACCAGACATGTCATAAGCAAACCATGCACATTTTATTCTGCACGCTGGAAATCAGCTGAGTCACCCAGAGTGAAATCAAATATAATTTCAGAATTGAAAATAGCTCTTGTTCTTTCCTGTGGTAACAAGGACTTAATATACATTTATATTTTAGTATAATTACTTGTAATGTTAGATTATAAAAATTACTATTTTTATGAATGTAACTTTCTTAAAACTTGTTGGAAGTGATTTTATATGATTACCTGGGTAACAAAACAATCTAGAGAATAGCAAATCAGCTGAAGAAATTGCACACCTGGTACTGCTTTTTCATGAGTTAGAGACTAAAGACACCCTCTCTGCTTGCCTTAGAAAGTACGTAAGATCGCCAAGGGCTGCCAGAACACATCTCGTTTGCCAAGTCTTTTCTTATAATTTTTCCTATCTTTATGCGTCAGTAAAGCAAACTTCACTTTATAAATAGTTGGATCTTGCAATTGTTTTATGGATTTTGGTTTACAAAACGATGATACTTCATGTCACTGTCATTTTAATCCCCCAACTGTCTAAAGAGGTAGATCAGCCATACATGATCATCTCCATTTGCAAGGCGAGCACATGAGAGAGAGAATTGGTACACTGGGATCACCTGCTTGGGAAGTGGCACCTCTAGGTTCAAACCCAGATTTTTCTGATATCAAGTGTTGGGCTCCTTCCATCGCAACGTCATCTGGATCTCTAGATGCCACTGAATCATGGAAAGACGTGGCCAGAGGACAATCCAATGAATCTGGCTTTACCATGTATTAGTCATGTGACCTTGAAGTTATTTAACCTTCTGAACTCTACACACAGAGGTGGGCAAAAGTAAGTTTACAGTAGTGAGTGTGCAAAACAGAGTTTATTCTTGTATTGCTGTTTATTAATTATTGTGTTATTTGTATCATAGCTGCACACAAATTGCATACACACACATATAAAATATTACATATGTCATGGAATTTTAGTTAAAATTAAATAATCCAAGTAAACTGCTTAGCACTAGAAGTATTTAATAAATGTTAATTGTTGTTACAATTTGTATTCATGCTGTTACTAGCCTGGTAGTAGGCTGAGGCAGCTAGAGTCTCACTTCAGATTTCAGGGTCTGAGAATGGTCTTAGAATCCCTGTGAGAATGCTAATTTCCCCTATTCTCTTGATTTGATGTTTGGCTACCATAAAATTCTGCCTCAAAGTGGGATGGACAAAGGTGAGACTTAATGTAGATTGTGTTTACTCTCTTTGGCGGCTGGGTCTGTGGGGAGTATGGGAGCAGTGAAGGAGTGATGCATAGATGTCTTTTCCCTGATAGTGTTGAACTGCATGAAATATTCCCAGCTTAGTGCAGACACATTTGTGATAGAGGGGAACTCAGGGTAAACGTAATCTATTCTTAGACCCCCTCCAAAAGATTTTGAGTTTTATAACAACCACTCATAAGGCAACCAAAGCACCAGTAGGGGGTTCTGAGGTGGATATTTTCCATAGAATATTGTTCTGTAGTTTCTAAGCAATGAAAGAAGATAGTGCTTATGTTTGCTCAATCTCCACCCTACTGCTCCCATTTTCTTCTGCAGTTACATAGAAATTAACTATTGCTATTTATTCTAACCTTAAACATTCCTCAACTACTTAGAAAACTTTCCACGAGAACTGCCTGTGAGTTCCCACAGGCACTGGAAGTGTGTGTCCATGTTGGTTGGAGGGGGTATGTGAATGCTCACTCCGTTCCGTAACCTCGTTCATTTCACCTCATTCTTTAAGACTTATTTCAGGCATCCCCTTCTCTAGAAGTCTTTGAAAGGACATCATCTCTCTCCCTTGTTCTCTCCCCAAGCCAGCTGGGGTTAGTGTCTCCTTCTCGGTATTATGATAATTCTTCGTTCATTTTTCTACCTTGTCCCTCCCACACAGTGTCAAATTGTCTGTCGATATATGCGTTTCCTCAGCTCCACTGGGAGACCTCTGAGTGCGGCAACTGTGCTGCATCCACCTTTGCTAGCTTCTACTCACAGACGGCTGAGCGCACAGTAAGTGTTCAATAAATAATCTTTAAGTGGATAAACTTAATCGTCAGACTACTTCCTTGCCTGCACTACTTACTGAGAGTTCCCCTTGAGTAGGATGTTTGAACTAATTACTTTAATATCTGTCCCACTTCTTTATTCTCTTTCCAAAGAGTATATTGGGAATTTCCAGCTTTTAGCTCATGTGAGTGGCTAACTTTTTTAAACTGCTCATGTACCATTTTGACCATTGTTCCTCAGGAATAAAAAAAGTATAAATAAAACAAAGGATTACACAGTAAAAACTGTATGTTTTTATAAACTTTGTGCACATTTATTCATGTCATTAAATATAGACACGTGTATTTGTGTGTAATTTATATCTCATGCATAATGTATACTTATACATGGGTATGGGAATCTATGTTGTATATATTTATCAATTTCTCATCAATATTCTGAAGCTGATGGCTTTAGCTTTTGGTGCTCGAAACTGTTCTTGTGTCTATTCGGTCTCAGTCTTACTGAGTCTTTTTCTGAGGGCTGCAGTGGCAAAATCACTCAAAGCCACAGCTGCTTTGGCAGACCTGCTTCCTTTCCAAGGCTCAGGGTCACTCTGAGATTTAGCTATTATTAAGGATTCAGGGCTTCTCAACCTCCAATCTTAGCAAAAGGCCTGCTAGAATATTCCTTATTTGTCTTCCAAGGAAGAAAAAACTAGAAAAACCAACAACTCTGCTTCTCCATAGACATACAAGGCAGTTTCCATGGGGAAGAAGAGAAAGCTGAAGGTGTCTGAGCACCACAAACTCACAGGGTTTCATCTGCTGCTGTTGCAGCCACATTCCCAAGGTCAGACCCACAGTGAGTGAGCCAGAGCAAGGCTGGGAGCTCACCTTTCTTAGCCGAGGGGTCCATCAAACCTCATCAAGGCGTTTTCCTAATTCCAGAACCATCTACCCCAAACTTGAATTAGGTTATTTCCAGAAAGCAGAACCCCTTGCCGTCATTTTTTTTTGCTTGAATAACTTTTTTTATTCCTTTCTTGCTATATGTGTGTGCACAACACCAAGGCTAGAGATTGGCACATTAAAAATGCTGAATTAAATCAAATGAATGGAATTGTTCAGTTTTAGAACTAAGGGAAGCAGAATATGATACCCAACTGAAAGTTGTCTTCTGAAAGCTTCTCAAACCTGGACTGTATTTTTAGAATTATGGAAAAAACAGTTGACGAAGAGAAAAGCTCTGAAAGAACTTGACTGGTGGTTGAATGTCAGGTCTTTGTCCTCATCAGAGTATCGCTCACTGCTCCCCGGACATTAATCTAATCTTGTAGAATGATAATTCTGAATTAACTTGAAGATTTGTATTTTCTATTTTTTCTTTCAGCATAAAGTCTTACGTGCCACTACCCCCTTACAAAAGAAATAATTGATGAAGTTCACCCATAGTTTTCAAGTAGATGATATTTCCTGGGGTGGGACAGGGGCAAAGAGACTAATGAAAAAAAATCGAACAAATGAATTCAACCTCCTTTTCTTATAGTTAGATTTTATGAAGTGTGTTCACAAGATTAAGGATTTCTACCAGATCTCCCCATCCTCGCCAACGTCACCGTGCTCCCACTGATGGAGAGGAGAAAGCACTTGGCACCTAAAGGAATACGGTGCTCCGCACCGCATTCTCAGCCCTGAATTTTCCCCTCCCCCATGTGCAGGTCTCCCCTCCCAGTGAGATTTGTCCAGCTCTCCTGCAGTGGGGCTTGGCTCACTTGCCTGGTTAGAGGCACGTTCATGGGCCAGCATGAGTCACGGGGGAGATTCTGTAGACTTGTCAGGTCAGCATTCTGTCATCGTTCCCTGACTTGCAACCGCAGACCTGAAGGTGTGTCTTTGTTGATCATTCTTGATGTGCTGATGAACGCCGTACATCTCCAGAACCCTTCCAAGACTATCTCAAGTCAGTTTTACTGCCAAGACATAGGACCTCAAGACACCCTTTTCAAATACATTTCCTTTCAATTTACAAGCCCTTGAGTATTTCCAGGAAAATATTATCCATATGTTTCTGTTTTGTGTCCACTTACCTCATCCTACTGTTTAGCAAGAAAAACTGATAATATCCAAGAAGTCTCATAATCTTTCCTTCCCATTGCGGGGTAAATGGCCATAGGCTTAATCACTTTCAAGTCTGGCCGGAGACTCAAGGCCACAGACGTTTCACTTCGCAAACACTGTTGTCCTTTTCCTAATTGAACAGACAAGGCTGGAGACCCCGGGAAGACAAAACCATTTTAATAGCAGGGTGGACAAAGCAGAAGTAGCCAAGTAAATTAACTATTACACAATTTATATTCTGTTGACAATGTTTTCTTGAGTACTTAAAATGTTCTTATCCTCTAACCCCAAAATTTGGCTTCTAGGAAATTGCCCAAGGGCATTCTCAGAGACACACATAAAGATTAATGAACAATGTAATATCATTTATTATAGTGAAAAATTTTAATTTATCTGACACTAAATACTCAACAATATGTTATGAATAAAACAAATTACAACAGTTCAAAACACGAACTACTATGCAACTCAACGAATATTTAGTAAAAGAAATTGAGTGATATAGGAAAATGTTAATAAACACATGAAGTAATGAGGTAAGTTACACCAAAATATCGTGAAAGTTACTTAAATATTAGTGGGAGAGAACAAACTGATGAACTGTGTTCTCCATTGCCATCTGTGGGCTATTTGCTCCAGGAAAGAAAGGGAATTTCACTCCATGTCCCAAGAGTGTAGGCGGAGCTTGGAGGAGAATGGAGGCTGTGGCCTTTGAGGAGCAAAGAATGTTGAGTCTCCTGGAAGGACTGGAGGCCCTCTGAACTGGATGGGAAGAGAGGGTTGCAAGTTTCAACACGGAGCTGAAGCCCAGCGTTTCGCTGATATGCAGTTCCCGGGAGGAGAAGCCAGGTGACTCAGGAAAGCCCTCAAGCGTTAGTATTAAGAGTTAGGATTTAACATTATCTCTGTCCCTCTCTCCACTGGATAATTCCCACTAACATATGAACACGCTCTGGTATCTCTCAGCTTAGAACAACCTTCCTTAACCCCCTGTTTCTCCTCATTTGCCTCTTCATCTGTAAACGCTTGCCCACAGTGGGCTGCCTCCGCTGCCTTGTTTGTGTGTGCTCTGCCACCTACTGCCATCTGTGTCTGCACCACCTCAGCGGCACAGACAGTAGGGCTGCTCTGACCACCATTGCCCAGGATCTCTTGGCTCCTTCACCTCTCCACCTCACTCCAGGCAATCAGACTCAAGCCCCCGAAAATCTCACCAGCTCTGAGCTTCGGAACCCCTGCTCTCCGGGTTTCCCTCTGTCTCCCTGTGCATTCCCTCCCATCCTCCTGAGCTGGCTCCTTCTCATCACATTATAAACGTGGATGTATTAGGGACTCGATCTGCCCCTCTTTCCTCTCCCTGTCTTGTCTCCCTAGGAAATACCATCCATTTCCAGATATGTAAATACAATTTTTATTCAAGATCATTTTTCTCCCGTGTAGGCCTAGTTATCCTGACTGTTGGACTTTATTTCATACCATATAAAATGTATTAAAATGTACCTATAGTTCAAAGTAAATATACTTTTTCGAAGGAGCTCAAGTGCTGTTTTCTGTTGTTCAAAAATACAGAATTTTATAATTTTACTTTTGAAATCATTTGAATACAGCATTTCATTTAAAATTAGCTCTCATTTTTCAACCCCCAACAAGCATATACAGGAATTCTTATACAGTCAGAAAATCTAATCCCTAAATTATTTTAAAATAACATCTTTAATCTATACTAAAACTTAACAATTATTAAAGATGATACAAAACTATATTTTATAGACAGTCGGTGCACTATTTATTAATTTCAATTTTTACTTTTGTTTTGAATAATTTTTTTGAAATAATTTTAGACTCACCTAAAGTTACAAAATTAATAGAGTGCCCACGTACCCTTTACCTAGTTTCCCCCAGTGATATATCTTATAAAACCATAGTACATTATCATGCTGCCCATTTGCAGTCACACCCTCCCATCTGGTTGCCTAATCCCTGCAACCACTGATCTCTTCCTTATTTCTAAAATTATGTCATTTTGAGAAAGTTATATTAATAGAATCACACTATTCGAGATTGACTTTTTTCACTCAGCACCAGTGCCCTCGCCCCTACCATTTAAGTGCCCTGCTTTCCAAGGTGATCTGCATAACCACATAGAATTGGTGGGCAGTGTAATATGTCTCAAAATAATTAAAATGAGATATTTTTGTGTGTCAGTGATTTGGTCTGCTACTCTTGAAAAAGAGTTGACAGATTCATGTAGTACTGGAGACGAAAATCCATCATGAAATTATTTTCTAATCATTTGGCAACTCTAGATTCCTTGGAGGAAGGTATTCTCAGGAATTTATTTTTAAGTCAACTTTTCTTGTTTCTGTCCCCATCTTCAATCCAGCCACCACCTCCTCTCACCTGTCCACACCAATAAGCCTCTTAACTCTCCTCCCTGCTTTAGCTCTTATTCTTCTGAAATCCATTTCCAGCATCAGCTCATGGCACACACACTTATAAAGAGTTTTATAATATTTACCTTGTTGAGTTATAGTCACTTATTGTTTATTTGTTTGTGTCTTCTCCCCTTCTATAAAATCACCCCGATGACAGCAAGTTCCTCTTGTCCCTAGCACCTGGGACATTTGGCCCAGTCTGTGATCTCAGCAAATATTTGCTGACTGACTGAATGACTAAGTGAACATTTACATGGTTGAAAAGCTGCCCCCCAAAATGGAGTAAGCAAGACAGCTGTCCTTACTATGGTACACGATTACTCAGAAAACGCAGAGGAAGCTGAGAACTGCTATAGCAGTTGGGGTTATGCAGACTGGCAAGATATTGTTGCTGATTTTAAAATTCATCAACATACTGCATTCAAAACCTCAACAGTTTGGAAAATGCTGTCGGACCTTGTATGACCACAGTGGTCAGAATGCTGGCTTTCACCTGAAGTGCAGAGATCTCTCTCTCTTCCCGTTCTCCCTTTGCCCTTTTTGATTTCTTTATGTGTATAGTAGTCAGCCACTCGGGAACTCTTAAGTCACATGCCAGTGGGAAGCACATGGCAAGGAAAGGGCAGTTTCATGCCAGTGCAGTGGGAGAACTACTATAAATCAACTCAAGTTTGTGCGCTCACCCAAGACACAACGCTCTATTTGGCTCTTGCACGCTGATGGTGAGATCAAGCTAGCTCGATTCAGTTGAATATTTTCTGCTTCAGCAAGAAATTTATTGATGGAGATGAGGGGTGATATTTGGTACTTGGGACCAAAGAAAACAAAACCAATTCACATTTTGCAGGAAAAAGATTTTTTCATAATAAAAAAAAATCAAAGACTTCTTCCTTCATAGAAAAGAAGTAAAATGAGAGTTTCTGCTCCTACTTGAGAAAAAAATTGTTCTCCAAATAAAATATTTCTGTATTATACTGATAAAACCCAGGCTAGTCTTTGGTGTTAATAAAATATTTGGTGACTCAGATAATATCTAGTTTCTGAAGATTAAAGCTACTTAAACAAAAATATGCTTTCCACTACTGAGCAGGATCTCCTTGCAATGTTGGCTGAAAGAGGTCTCATTAAGAATACATATCTCTGGTCCTGGCTGATGTGGCTCAATGGATTGAGTGTTGGCCTGCAAATCAAGGGGTCGCCAGTTCAATTCTCAGTCAGGGCACATGCCTGGGTTGTGGGTAAGGTCACCAGTTGGGGGCATATGAGAGGCAACCACACATTGATGTTTCTGTCCCTCTCATTCTCTGTCCTTTCTCCTCTCTCTAAAAATAAATAATGAGGTCTTAAAAAAAGAGAGAATACAACCTAAAACATCAGAGGAAGCCAGTTTATCTAACTAGGCTATCTGGAGAACAGGGCATGAGGGAAATGGCCACCAAGGCAGGGAGAGTGAGAACCACTCTTCCTTCATGGTGTGCATTTATACTTCCACCCATCAAATATTGCCTGTATCTACTGTGAGAATGAAGGGACATTGACCAGGTAATGTCAGGAATTCCATGGTGACCAAGACATAGTTCCTATCTTTAGGGAACTTACCATCTAAGTACAAGAGAGAAAACCATGGATAGGTAACTCTAAGACCACATGGAGAAGAGCCACAAGAAAGTTATAGGTAAGATGTTAATGAAAGTCTGGAAAAGAGAAAACTTAGTTTATGTGGTTGAGGTAGTAAATGGCTAAAAGAAAAGGGAATGTGAATCAGAAAACTCTTTGCAGAAGAGGTGACATCTGCAAAGGACCTTACAAAATGGGTGGGCTTTGGCCATGAGGGTATGAGACCAAAAAGACCTTACTTTCAGGTGGAGTCATCCACAAATTCGTCAGTAGAGAAAGATTTCCTCAAGAAGGAAACAGTGGAAATGGAGAAAATTGATTTGATTTGCTCTGAAAAGAGCAGAGAAGCTGTAGGCAAAGTTATAGTTCTTTGATCCATAATCAGTTGTTCAGCTCTGATTCACAATGTATAGACCAAGACAGTATATGAGACCCCAAGTTCAGTCCAGCAAAATATAGCTCAAGAAGATGACAATAAATACAGTAACTCTGCTTATCTCCCAGGGAAATAGGTTCCAAGACTCCCATTGAATGCCTGAACTGCAGATAGTCCCGAATCCTATATATAGTATATTTTTTCCTAAATATACATACATACCTATGATAAAGTTTAATTTATAAATAGGCAATTTCACAAATAGAAGATTTGTACTCACTGTAGATCTTAGCAACCTCAGCATATGATTTTTTTTTCTTTCTTAGAAAGTCAAGAACTTTTACCTTTTTACTTAAAGGAGGCACTTTACAGCTTCTCTCTGGCATATTCAAATTGCCAACATCACTATTCTTTTGCTTTGGGGCCATTAAGTAAAACAAAGGTGACTTGAATGAACCCCAGCACTGTGGTACCTGGACAGTTGCTCTGATAACCGAGACAGCTACTATGAGAGCATATTCAGCATGAAGACATTGGACAAAAGGATGACTCACATCTCTGGTGGGACTGAGTGGGGTGGCATGAGATTTCATCATAATACTCAGATGATGTGCAATTTAAAACTTATGAATTGTTTACTTCTGGAATTTTCCACTTTGAGGAAAGTGAAGCCATGGACAGAAGGAACCACTGTACCTTGACGAGGTGTGCATTTCAGAGCTGCCTCATGGAAGCTTCAGCGCTTCATCCTTCCGTGACATTTTCTGAGTGACCTCACTGACTTCTCTGGAGTGATGAATGAGAACAATTAAAAATAAACATTCTGGGTATTTCAGAAGCAGAAATTCACAGTGGCTAAGGACATGGGCTTTTGAAGTCAGTTTGTCCATATTGCAATCACAGCTGCTTCTCCTACTTGCTTTGTAAACTTGGACAAAGGATTTAACCTCCCTAAGCCCATTTCCTCTTCTCTAAACATGGGGATAATAAGAGTACATACTTCATGGGTTGATGTTTAAAAATTAAGTAACAACATTTGTGCAAAGACTTTAATCTAGTTTTAGCACCTAATAAAGTTAACTGCATTATGAATAAGTAAATAGTGGCCCCTAACCAGGGGCTGAGTTAGGGGCCACTATTTTGCATATACACTGTTAGAGATGGGATCCTTGTGATGAAGGTATTCACTTAACTGTCATTGAATAATTTAGAATATAGAATAAACCAATGTGAAATTAATAAAAATCTCTTAGCCTGAGTTTTTCAATTGAGTGAAGGGTCAGGAGAGATGGCATTTAAGATGAACTAAAAAAATGCCACTCAGCTAGAAAGTTTTGAGTAGAATCCATTCTCTCCATCAAAATTCTGGAGAGTGGTCCCTTCCTATGTTGAAATTTGGGCCATAAAAGGGCTCTCTAGGAATAATCATTTTACTCATCACTGGAAGCAGCCCTTCCAGTGTTGCCAAAGGAGTCCCATTATTCATGTCTTTCTAATAAAATAAAAAGCTCCCAAGGCTCATTTGCTTTAAGGTTTTCTCCATTATATATATATAGATATAGTATAGATATATAGATATATATATATAAATTTTTTTTTAATTTTTAATTCAAGGTATTCACTGAATAATCAGGCAGACTATATATGCACCGAGCTCCTGGAAAGTGTACCTCTAAGCTTTTGGTATGTTCCCACACCTGGGTCATTATAGTAATATCCTATTTCACTGGAATTTTTACACCTTCATTTAAAACAAGACGTTAAGCAACTTCACACAAAATATCTTAGAACCTATAAATGTCTCACCCAACACTCTCCTCAGAATTCATGTTCTCTTGCCTATGGGATTGGAATAAAATACACAGTTTATCCAGGAAGGGTCATGCCAAATGGAGACACAGCACTTTGTTTAAAAAGCAGATATCTTCTTACTTAGAAACCTCACCTTCTGGCCCGGCCTAATGCCATAATTACTCTCTTAAATTTCCCTCTATTTAACATCATCCATCCTGTCTTCTTTTGTTGCCATTATTTAACTAACTAAACAGACAAAATACAATACCAAGGGCTAAAGGAGGCATGAATCCAACTTGTGGAAACCTGCTTTTAATTTAGGATTATGGGGCCAGTTTCCTAGGAATTGCCACATTTTTAAGCAAATTGATTTTTCCTTCATGTCAAGAGATGACGGGTCTAACTAAATTTGGCTTAATCTAATAATGAGCCATGTTAGTGCTGTCTTCAAAATTAACATTTGGTCCCAAATCCAAACTTTAATCATCGGATGTATATTCTGGCTAGTCTAAATCAAAAAAAATTAAAATCTCAAATTCCCATCAGAACTTTCTCCACTCTCATGTAGACCTGTTAGAAGGGATGAAGATGAACAGATAAAACAAAATTACATTGGTCACCATGCAAACCACTCTGAATTATTTTCCCTTTTGGAGAAATACAAAAAATTTTAAAAACTACTGGGAAATTAGGAAACTCATTATAAATATAAGCTCCAGGTGGGTAAGTGGCATGATTAATTTTTGCATATCTAGGCTTTAACAGAGTGTCACCCATAGAGCTGGTGCTCAGTAGTGAGTTCTGAATGGGTGTGTCCTTCAACCTTGAAAATACTAAGCTAAAAGCGAGAGTAACCCAGGAAGGATGACTCTTTTCTTTTTGGCTCTCTAATATACATAGCAGGAGATCAAGAAATAAGAGTGTTTATTGATGGAATGAATGAATGACTGACTCTGAAGCTAACCTGCTACCCATGATGGGTTGCTATCTATCTCTAGTTCGTACAGAATCTTTAGGTCAGGGAGAAACGTGGTGACAGATGCTGAACAACAAGTATCGAGCATGACCTTACACTTGCCTCCCAGTATGATGCCCTAGGGAACCAAACAAAAATAACAATTTTGTCACAATTTTGACCCTTAGGCTCAAGAATTCTGCCAAGTTTGATAGGTTAGAAATGCAACTAGAAGACTAGATTCTTTACCTTTTTCTGCTAATAATAAGAGATGGAAGGCAGTGAATACATAACTGGAGAAATCACAGTGAATTGTGGGAAATTTCCATTTTAAACATGTCAGATGATTAGACAGTCTATGAATGGCTGGCATATGCTCTGCCCTGATCCAGGACAGATTGGTAGGGAAGGACACAGCTTCCTCCAGGGAGTTTTCGCAGCTCTGGTGCGTATAGAAAACTGTTCTCTTGTTCTGTATTTATTTGGTGTGAAGTACATTCTTCTTCATGTTAAAAACACAGGGAAAAAAAAAGGAGACCAAGATTTCAGCCACGAGAGCCAATAACACAGCTCCCAAAAGAGGCTTTGTTTTCATGTGTCGATTAGACTAATCTTAATTTGGGTGGAATGGTGCTATGAAGCAGAGCTGGAAGCGCTGTGGAGATAAATGAAACTCAGAATCTTCCTAGATTTAAGCAGAGAAGAGCAATCATTGCCACCACATAAATCACAAAATTCAACAATTGTTACAGCAATGTGGTCACTACAATTGACTCATGTATTTCAACTCCTCAAGAGCAACACCAACTTTGTTTATGGAAACTGGATTTTAACACTAGTCCTTCAAGTTTTCAAAGAATTTCATAAAGATAAAAGTTGAGTAGCATGTGGAATATATACATATTTCACCACATATTTACATGGATTTATATGCAAAAACCTTCACAGGGGACAAGAAGCGTAGCCATGTTGGCCTCTAAAATGGAACTGGGTCTGGGGAGAAACACAATAGACATGGAACGGAATGCATCAAAACTGCTTAGTGTTTTTCTGACGTGCCTCCTGGCAGCGGAGACCAGCATGTCCAATTGGAAGTGCAGGGAGAACTCCGAGGCAGTCGAAAATGAAATGAAACCTTCTTTTTCTCTTTTTCTTTTTGAACTCTATAATATAATTTTTCAACATTGTCCTTTTGAAGTCTGACATTCAGATGAAAATTCCTTGAGGATTGTGAGAGGCTGGAATGCATGACAAAGGAGGGCCCGGAATGTCCTTTCATGCGGGTCTTTAAGAAGAGGGCAGACAACAGAAAGTTTAGATCCTGTTCCACCCTCTAATTCCAACATCCGAGGAAAATGAAGTTTAGCTCTGCTTGACTAGCACAAGTAGAACAAAACGTAACAGAAACAGTCATTTCCTTCCTAATCATCTGTACTCTTACCCCACAATATTGTAAGTAAGCTCCTTAGCGGCAGAGACACACACACACATTTGCAAGAGCTCTGAATATTCTTTCTCTTCTCTCCTGGTCTTGTGCTCACCTACGATTCCCCTACCTGGGAGCAGGGCCGCATCCATGTGCCCTCTGGGCAGTCGGCTCACCTCAGGTGCTGGTCTGTGTCCTTCTGCCCTCACTGATGGTCCACTCCACCCCTAGTCCTCGTTCAGCTCTGTTTCCTCATTCCCTTCAGGTCTACGTCACATCTTCTCTATTCTCAAATTTTCCGGGGTTGAAATTCATTCCCATGGGGTAGTAGAACAAAGCCCTAACTTGAAGTCCTGAGTGTCCTCACCTTTGGGTAGGATAACATACTCTTGGTTCCCTCCTCACTTTCCCAGGCCATGGCCTCCTGCTTTGCGGGCAAACAGGCCTCTGGGTGTGAGCTCCTCAACCTCTGTTCCTCTGTCTACAAACTCGTCCACCTCCACACCAGGCCTGGCCCAGCCGACTCCCAGTACCAGAAAATGAGGCATGCCTCTTTGTTTTGTTCACACAGCCTCCCGGGCCCTGAGCCCCAAGGCTCCAACTGAACTTGCTCAGCCTTTCTCCCTTCCACATTTTCTATTTGTCCCTTTTCTTCTCCTCTCCGGTTTCCCCCAGTTTCCCCCAGTTTCTCCATGGCATAAACAACATTCAAAGAGATCTCACCTGAGGACTTCCACCAAGATGGCGGCGTAGGTGGACGCACTGCACCGCCGCTCACAACCAGAGAGTTTAAACAACGAACTCAATAGCGAAAAATAAACAACCAGAACGGACAGAATCGAACTGAAGGGAAGTCCGACACCCAGGAA
The DNA here is from genome assembly GCA_004026765.1 of Micronycteris hirsuta. Classification (NCBI taxonomy): domain Eukaryota; kingdom Metazoa; phylum Chordata; class Mammalia; order Chiroptera; family Phyllostomidae; genus Micronycteris; species Micronycteris hirsuta. Next base: position 30,916 of record PVJI01019166.1, read on the forward strand.
GTTGGGGAGGACGTACATCCAGGCCGGTAAGCGGGGCAGAACCGAGCAGAGGAGCGGAGTGAGAGGCAGTTTGCCTGGAGGAACTCACCCCGGGAGCGCCTAACCAAAACACTACCCCGAGCAAAGGGTGAACCTCGCAGGCTGGCGGCATAACTGGAGAGGCCAGTGGGAACCAGCAGGGCCGAGACTGGCGGAAAAGGCAGTGGGGAACTGGGGAGCAGAGGGTGATAGGGAGTGGCGGTGAACGGCAGACGCCATTGCTCGCTCCCAGGCCCCACCCCCAGAGGAAACGTCACAAAAAAGCGACCCAGGTTACCAGGCACCAACAAACACCTAAGACTCTGACAGGTGCGCCGAGATAAAAAAGAATGAAAATGGCCAAAACGAAAGATCAGAACAAATTACAACTAACGGACGAAGAGATAGCCAAATTAACAGATGCCCAGTTTAAAACACTGGTAATCATGATGCTCACAAAACTGGAAGAAATAGTTGAACACATGAACAAAACGATAAAGATAATGGAGGAAGATTTACAGGGAACCAATAGGGAAAAAAAGGAAGCTGGGATTCAAACCAATGGGGTGGACCAGAAGGAAGAAACAAGAATTCAAAAAAATGAGGAGGGACTCAGGAACCTCAGAGACATTTGTAAACGACCCAACATCCGGATCATAGGGCTGCCAGAAGGACAAGAGGAACACCAAG